>JAODKM010000005.1:447758-460048 GCA_026780845.1 Petrocephalus sullivani | reverse complement strand
TCCTGTCTTGCCATAAAACAGATATTAGCGCAGGCTGTTTAATTTCTATAGATGACTCAGCCTGACTGGCACTAACGCTGCAGGGACTCTCTGCTATGGTACTCAAGGATAATGAACAGACCCCCCCCCCCCCCCAACTCCCCCGCACGGAGGAGAAAGCTGAATGAAACAGCCCAGCCTTCTCTCCTGTGGCCCAGTCGTGGGGGGGGCGTGGTTTCGCTTACGATAAGACGTCGACGTTCTCCATGGCGGTGCTGCCCCGTGCTGCTGAGCCCGAGCTGGACAGGAGTGATGTCCCTTCGACGGGACCCGCCGGCTTCGCCGTCTTCGGGACTGCCACCGGAGCGCGGGTCATTATTTTCCCTTATGTGCCATCGATCATGTCCGGATCTTCGCATCCAAATTTTATAACTGGCAATTTGTACTGTTTGTTTAAGAAAGTGCAGCTTTTGCAAGTCTAATGATTTCTTCGTTTTACTCTGGAAGTCATACAGTGGACTGTGGATCGGTAACCTGCAGGTTCCCAGCTTTTGTACTTTTCAGCATGGCTACTACAACCCCCCCAATCATGTCTCCCCTAAATGGGTGAAGACTCCAACCCCCCCCACCCATGCCCTTCAGTAACCTGCACAATGAATTATAAGGCGCTTTGGATAAATGTCAGCTACGAAAGGAAATGAGAATGCATTTGCTTGTTCTCCCAGCTAAGCTGTGCCCCGTGGCAGTCCGTAACACTCAGGCCTCAGCCCTCTTTGTGTCTCTGGGAGTTATTTAAAACGTAATGGCTGCCGAAGGCTGGTGATTAGCCGTGTGTAGTTCCTCCGCATTTTCTTTAACAAGTGTTATGTCTCCTAAACATGAAAAGTATTCCTTGATGGCCCATGACTTATAAGGGGTTATCGCTGGGCTCCTGGGAACGCGTGCCACACCTCTCTGCTCGTGCCACACCTCTCTGCTCGTGCCACACCTCTCTACTTGTGCCACACCTCTCTGCTCGTGCCACACCTCTGTACTTGTGCCACACCTCTCTGCTCGTGCCACACCTCTGTACTTGTGCCACACCTCTCTGCTCGTGCCACACCTCTCTGTTCGTGCCACACCTCTCTACTTGTGCCACACCTCTCTGCTCGTGCCACACCTCTGTACTTGTGCCACACCTCTCTGTTCGTGCCACACCCCCCTCCAACAATATAATAAATACCTATTGCCATTTGTTCTGACTTCTTTTACCACAAAGGCGACCCCACCACTGTCACTAGCAAGCACCACTGTCACCAGCAAGCACCCCTGTCACGAGCAAGCACCACTGTCACCAGCAAACACCACTGTCACTAGCAGGCACCACTGTCACTAGCAAGCAGCCCTGTCACCAGCAGGCACCACTGTCACCAGCAAGCACCACTGTCACCAGCAAGCACCACTGTCACTAGCAAGCACCACTGTCACCAGCAAACACCACTATCACTAGCAGGCACCACGAAACTAGCAGGCACCACTGTCACTAGCAAGCAACCCTGTCACCAGCAGGCACCACTGTCACCAGCAAGCACCACTGTCACTAGCAAGCAGCCCTGTCACCAGCAAGCACTCCTGTCACCAGCAAGCACCACTGTCACTAGCAAGCAGCCCTGTCACCAGCAAGCACCACTGTCTCCAGCAAGCACCCCTGTCACCAGCAAGCACCACTGTCTCCAGCAAGCACCCCTGTTACCAGCAAGCACCACTGTCACTAGCAAACACCACTGTCACTAGCAGGCACCACTGTCACCAGCAGGCACCACTGTCACTAGCAAGCACCACTGTCACTAGCAGGTACCACTCTCACTAGCAGGCACCACTCTCACTAGCAAGCAGCCCTGTCACCAGCAGGCACCACTGTCACCAGCAGGCACCCCTGTCACCAACAAGCACCACTGTCACTAGCAAACAGCCCTGTCACCAGCAGGCACCACTGTCACCAGCAAACACCACTGTCACCAGCAAACACCACTGTCACTAGCAAGCAGCCCTGTCACCAGCAGGCACCCCTGTCACCAGCAGGCACCACTGTCACTAGCAAGCACCACTGTCACTAGCAAGTACCTCCGGCACATTTGACCAGCAATCATTAATCCATCCGTGTCAGATTGGTGATAATTCTTAGGCAGCGGGTGTCAGCCTTAAAGCCTTTATGTGACCATGTCTGTGCTAGTTTGTGCTTTTGCCCATTTACTTTTCCCCAGGAGGTAAAGTATCACACTGGGATTTTCCCATTAATGTATTTACGTTTACGGTTGGATATTGACTCAAATCTCCTTCACTCCTCTCTGACTCTGAGTTCTGATGTTTTGCGATTGCAGGTGGTGGACTGTGCGTGGGATGAGACGGTGAAGGTGTACACCCCGGCGTGCCTGGCCGACCTTCAGCCCCGCGGGGACTAGTGCGCCGCTGGGAGGAGGCCACCGGCCGGGATTCGTGGCAATTCAAGTCGCTGGCAGCACTTTGCCAAAGACTCACTGCAGCCCGCTTAATGGTGCTATTAAGTGGAGCCTTGGGATGAGCTTTGCGGAGGTGAATGGGAACGAGGACGTAATGGCCGCGGTGCACTCTGCATAAAACTCCACAGGTGCCGCATGCAGGGGGGGGGGGGCATTTTCTTCCTTGTTAAAAGGTGTCCAATAAACTTCCCCCGTTTGTTGATGTTTGATGACATCTGTGCCTGCTATGATTATTTTTGAATGATGGGTTCTTTCGGCTAAAGGTTTATCAAATTTGGTACGACATAGAGCAAGTACATAAGAAACTGTTAAGAAAAATGATAGAAACGCCTTCTTTCCATCCTGGGCTCACCCTGCCTGGTGCCTGGTGTTTCTGCAGGTTTCAGTTTCACTACATTGAATAAGAGATATGGGAGATTGGTGGATGTGTGGATTATTCTTTGACTCTGATATGTAGCCTAATATGATGAAATATGTCGCTAGATTTTACTTACAGTTGTGTAAATGAGCCTACCTGGAGTGTTAAATTGTATCTAAAATATTAATTTCTGCTTTGAGATTTGTTGCTTTATTAAATTTCAGGTAAGTAAATGCTGGTTGGATTTTGTTTTCTGATAGGATGTATGTGATACTTGTTTTAAAAGATTATTAAAAGTAATGCATTGTGTTCAAACGTTGGTGGTTGTAACCTGAAATCATTTACACGAATCAGTCTGCCGTCTCGTCTGGGGTGAGGCCAGCTTAGGAAGGCGCTATGCGGTTATACGGTACACAAATCATATTGATTACGGTTCGTTTGCGTACATTTATATACGTTTAAAAGACCTAACTTTTAAAACACAGACGAAATCAACTGCACGCCATTTCCACGCAGGTGTTTACTTATCACTATTATTTAATTATTATTATTTAATGGTTTGCTTTGTTTCACTATGCAAATTAATATTATATTGAGTTTTCCCTCTTAGGCAGCTACAATTAAATGACAAAGTGGAAAAGTAATGACCATGAATCATCGTTGCGGGTTTTATTCTGGTCCTAAAATATGACCCCACTCAGAATAACTGACTTCAAGAAACTTTCTCGGATAAAGTTGCGATAGAGGAGCTGATATGAGCGACGTGATTTCTTGCTTAAGTACAGAAATATGTACTTTTTTAATGTGGGGAAAGTTTGTCAAAGTGGAAGGACTAAAGACGGCTGGGATCCTGGAGGATGGAGGTGGCGCAGCGGCCGGCGGCTGTCGCAGCGGCTTTCGGCGAGCCGCACTCGTCCGGCGCAGGGGCGCATGGGGGGGCTGTCCGTCTGCCTTTCGCTTCCACCCCGCACCGTCCTCCTTCCCCCGAGCTCTGTCGGGCTCAGATGTGCAGAAACGGAGCCCGAACTCCCGGCCGAGACGCATAATTAAATGAATGAGGAAGGGGCAGCGTTTCCAAACGCGTCAGCAGCTCGGAGCGTGTGCCTTTCCCCCTCTCCCTCCTTATGGACCATGACTCTGCTCAAGTGGACCTCCTTTCCACAAACGCCAGTGTTTGCCAATTGATTTCTGCCCGACATTAATAACTTTGACGTCTCCAGCCCCTTGCTCGCAGAGGGAGGTTTCTGCGACATTATACTGGGCGCCGTCGTCCCCCCGTCCTCCGTTACACTTGCGGAACTGCAATCCATTTAAGCAGCCATGGAAGTTTGCAAAGGTCGTCTGCTGGGCATCTCGGTGGCGGTGGCGCACGGATTCTTCTCGGGATCGCTGAACATCTTGTTGAAATTCCTGATAACGACGTACAGCTTCAGGTACATCACGCTGATCCAGCTGCTGACCAGCGCCACTGCGGCGCTCTCCCTGGAGCTGCTGCGGAGGCTCGGCAAAGTGGACGTGCCTCCCTACAGCCTGAACCTGGCCAAAGTTTTCGCCGGCGTGTGCATCCTGTCCACGCTGCAATCGACCCTCACCCTCTGGTCCCTCAGGGGACTCAGTCTCCCCATGTATGTGGTTTTTAAGCGCTGTTTGCCTTTGGTCACCCTCACCATCGGCGTCTGCGTCTTGAAAAACGGGATCCCGTCCATCGGAGTGATAACCGCGGTGCTGATCACAACCGGAGGAGCTGCCTTAGCCGGTAATTTATACTATAATATGCTTGCTTTTAATTTATACTCAATACCTGCGATGTGATATTTTCACTGGGGATCTCAAATGCCCGGTTTAATTGACCATGCAGGCGTTTCCCGCATGGGCTTGTAGTTAAACTGCGTTAATCACTTTAGCGCATCTGAATGTGGAGTCATTCCTTTTCACAGTTTTTTTGCCTGTATTCATGGTTGCATTTTCCTTTAAATGTATATTCGGCTGTGAGATAAATAAATTATATAGTAAATAAAAATAAGACTTAAAAAATGATCAAATATCTCATATAAAGAGCCACGTGTTGTTATTTGGATCCGACAAGGTAGAGTGTTGTGTTTTCCTGGAGGAGGTGGCATTTTTGTAATGCGGTTTTCCCTCAGGAGCTGGAGACCTTACTGGGGACCCTTTCGGGTACGTGACTGGTGTGCTGGCTGTCATCATCCACGCTTTGTACCTGGTGCTCATTCAGAAGACGAGCACGGACAGCGACCACGGCCCGCTGACGGCTCAGTACGCCATCGCCGTCACGGCAACCCCGGTGCTGCTCGTATGTTCATTCATCAGCATGGACGCTGTACACATGTGGTCATATTCTGGCTGGAACAATCCCTACATCACCTCCCTCTTCGTAGCTTCCATCTTTATCGGCTGTGCCATGAACTTCACCACCCTCCACTGCACCTACATCAACTCCGCCGTCACCACCAGCTTCGTGGGAGTGGTCAAGAGCATCGCCACCATCACCGTGGGCATGCTGGCCTTCAGCGACGTGGAGCCCACTAACCTCTTTGTGGCCGGGGTCGTGGTCAACACCGTGGGCTCTATCACCTACTGCATCGTGAAGTACTTTGAGACCAAAAAGAAAAGTAACTACCAAGACCTGGAGGCAAGCAGCAAGGACCAGGAGCTGCCCGGAGTACCTTGCACTGAAGAGAAAATGCCCAATGGGGGCACGGGGGACCTATCGGGTGAAAGTGTTGACATGGTCAACCAATCAGAGTGTCCCGTAACAGAAAACGGCATAACAGAATCTATTGAGCTGCAAAACCAGGTCAACCATCCCATCAGTGAAACAAACAGCACGTCTTTCAGTGACAGTTATGCTGGAGTCTGGCGCTCGATTCGTAATGCCAAGTTCTTCAAGAAGGACACGTTGATTGACAACGAGGAGCTACCAAGCCCCTGATGATAAATCTTTCTATTTTGAAAGGTTGCATGTTGTGTTATTGTCATTTTTGGAATGACTGGGCAGTTATAAACAAAAAATAAAGTCTACAGGTAGCCTGGGGTATATCGTTTGGTTGTTTTGTTTTATTTTTAGCAGTTTATACAGTGCTAAAGATGGGTAACTCTTTGTACTCACTGGAAGGGGTGGGGAAACATTTTTATACTGAAATATCAGTCAAAAAACTGAAATGCTTTTTAAAAATGTGATAATTATATCATAAGGAAAACAAAGGTGTTGTCTGTTCCTCTGTGGGATATTAATTTAGGAAATAGACCTTTAAATAAAAGACTTGCATAATATGTTTACATGGGAAAGTGAATTGGACACACAGGCATGCAAATTGCACTGACATGTTAGTAATTTTTTTTAATTCTTTATGTACTGCATGTAAATGCCTGACAGGAAACTTAATATTACAGTTTTGGGCAAATAATGAGCAATACTGACCCCAATTTTCATGTATAATTCAAAGAATATAGTCTCATGTTGAAGTGAATCTCCACTGGGATGTTTGTCTCGTTTCTGTTGGCTGCTTGATGTAACGTTCAATTTCTGATATTTGTGGTCCAGGATAACGAATAATGAAACATCACTGGCACAAGGATTTATTACAAAAACTTTTATTTAGAAAACAATATTAAAGTATCATTTTAATATGCTGGGAGTCTGTTCTGGAGTGTTGGACAATAATTCTGATGAAAATATCTGTTTCCCTTTCAAAGGAATTGCTCATCACCTAATAATTTCTCAGAGGAGTTTGCTTTTTTGTTGAATGAAATGGCATGGATTTAAATCATGATCATTTAATCTTTGGCATGTTCTTACTAAGGCCAAAGGAGCCATTTGAACCTGTACAGTTGAATAAATAGATATCGAAAGAGGCTTTTATGAGAGTTACTCCATATATTGCAGGAGGTACCGGACAGAGGAACAGTACGACATGACTTGGGAAAGCAGTTTCGGTGAAGTCCTTGTCGCTGACCAAATAAAGCTGCCATCCAGTTGGGAAATATCTGCACATACTTAGAAGCCTTGTGAGGCACATGCTTTCCGAAGACAGAAGGCTCATTGAGGGTGAGGTTGCCCAAAAGGCATCGGAACAGTTGTCTTATGATCAGAAGGAGTGTAGGTTTGTGGCACATCTCATGCCCTTGTTGGTAGGAATTCCTCTGCTGAGTGTAATGCCAGGCTGGCAGTCAGTGTGGCTGCCTCACAGCTACCCAAACTTTGGGTCAGCTGTCTATAGGGAGCCCTTGTTAATTTGCGTGAGTTTTTCTGCAATCTAGTTTCCTGCCATGTTCCAGTGATCCGTTCACCATGGCCATACAACCAGCCAACAACCTATCCCTAACCCTAACCCTATCCCTCCATCCATCTTCCAACCACTTAGATTATATACACTATAATTCTGATTTTAGCTGTAAAATTGTTCACAGCCATACCCACACAGAACTTCATGGAGCAGCCTCTTGTCTTCGGACTTTCCCTGGTTGAGGAGGTATCATGACTGGGAATGAGAGGTGTAAGCCGCAGCAGTCACAGAACGCGTGCATGTGGCCTTCGGGGACCGTGCTGTCACCAGGCAGCAGTGGGAAGGCCGATTCTCCCCCCTGTCAGCGGGTTTCTAAAAGCTTGATTTTCTCTTCCCCGGAGTAGCATTCTCCCGCACCTGAGTGATTTAAAAGCTGATCCAGCCACCGAAAACAATATAACAGCCCTGCTGACGTTGCAGCATGGGGTGGGTCAATGGTGCCCCTGTAAGTCAGCCCCAGTGATTCTCACATTGGAGGTATGTGGAGATTAAGAAGGGGTCTGTGAAGCTCCCAGGCATTTGAACAGGGTAGTCAAATTCATGCATGGAAAAGGTGGTATGTTTGTGCAGTGGGTGGCATTAACCCTTCAGGTCTTCAAGGATGATGGTTTGAATCCCCACCAGAGCATGGAGTTTGCGTGGATTCGCGCCGCTTACCTACTGCACACCAAAGACAGGCAGCTAGGTGCGTATGCGTATGTCATGGGACAGCCTGCATCCTGCCCAGGGGGTCCCCAGTTATGTGCCTGTGCTGCCTAACATGGCACTGTAGTGGAGAAAAGATTATGTCATTGGTTGAATGCTTAGATCATTGATTATGTATTAGAATAATTTATTGCATACAATATATAACATCCCATGGACTTTTTTTTATCTGAACAAGGGTCTTGCTCAAGGCCCAAAAGTTAAATCATTCAGCTGATCCTGAGAGTTGAACCGACAACCTTCCAAAACACTCCACCCTTACCCACCCCCCACCCACCCCACAGAATATACTGTGTAAGTAATATAGTGGCTTGGTAGTAGCTGGCAAGAAGCGCACGCTGGCTTGTGTACAGACTGTTCTCATAAAAACAGATTTAAAGATTAAACCTGATTCTGTGAGCAGAATTCAGACGAAGGACAGATTAATGAACACTGTCACTGTGCACCTAAGCTACACCAAATGATGAAACAGACAGATGGAATGCCATTTTTGTCATTGTACAGATCAAATCAAGTACAACGAGATTCAATTTCCTCATATGTCATTTTGCTCTCCTATTAGACACAGAAGCAAACACATATACTAGTTAGAGTTAAGCACAAGTTCTGGGTACAGTGCTTGCTCCATGAGCAGTCTTTTGGGTTAAGTGCCTTACTCAAGGACCCAACAGTGACATGGTTGTTTCTTCAGCCAGTCATCCTAACCTGCAGAGCCACAAACCATGCCAAGAATGACCAGAGGGTTTGTGTTTGTCGTGAATCGCAAACAATTGGGCTGCTGTGATGTTCACCTGCATCGATTCTTCTGCTCCGCAGAATCTCAGAACCGGTAACAAAAGGCAAAGACGTAGCCATAAAATGTATTTGTGGGTCACGCAGCTAGTAAACCATCAGCTTTGAGGTTTAAGTGCCATAATGCATCGCCGTCTGGAGAGCTATTACAGAAGGCTGCGTCAGTTAGGGGTTTCCTGGGAGAGGAGGTGGAGAGTGGCAGGGCATTTGCTGCCTAAACACAGAATCTGGTTTCTCTCGCGCAAAATAGGCTCAGATTTATTGGCTACTTGCTGCATCTGTCACAGCGAATCAGAGCGAGGACCAGCCATTATTCCGCGAGAGCAGCTGCATGTATCGTGTTTATTTTTTCAAAAACAGGGAGATTCTGTGGGGGTGGCAGGGGATGCTGTTGGTTCACACCTCCAGGGTTGCACAGTCCAAAGACATGCAATTAGGCTAATCAGTATCTCTAAACTGCCCAGAGTGTTTGCCAGTGTGTGTGCCCTGGAATAGATAGGCATCCTCAGTCTAGCTCCTTATGGTGCCTGGGATAGGCTCCAGGCCGCCCCAATCAGGGTAAGAGGTGGAAGGATGGATGATCCCTGCATCCCCGCAAGATGGATGGATCTTTCCAGAATTACACACCCAAGTTCAGCTCAGCTAATCAGGCCACATGAGTGTTTTCCCTTTGATACATTCAGGCATCTTGCTGGAGCATCTCAATCCAAGTCGGTTGTTTTTAAGAGCCCCTACTGGGCAACTCTTGGATCCTTAACCAACATCCATAATGAATACTGCTCCCCCTGCTGGAAATATACGTTAAATGCAAAAAAAAATAACCCAACAATCTGTCTGCATGATGCAATGAGAGGTGATTTGCTGCCATGCTGTTCCTCATACACTTTACTTCTTTCCCGTTTCAACTTACTCCCACCTGTCTGTTGCTTCACAGGATCCCTATATCCTCCTGCTTTTGCTAACAGTTATTAAAGTCCTACGCCTTGTAATGACATTTTGGCCAACAACAGACCACATGATGACATATGATAGTCCCATAAGATAATCAGTATTTGAAGTGGGCCAGTATGCAGTACCAGCCTCACTTTTCTTTTCTCTTAAGAGTACTGGAGTTACAGAGTTACAATATGCCAAATGACATTGTACCCATCATAGTGTATGACATTACTCACATGTTTGTGGTGCTGCTGGTGTAAACTTTTCTGCCAGATGTATAAAAGTATAGCACATACAGTTGTGTACAGCACATAATACCTGATAATGATAATAAGCGACTATGTTACTGGTTCATGCATTTACTATAAGGTACTTTGTATCATTATTTACTGTAAGCTATACCATGTAGCCAAGGTCTGTAGTAGGCTATAGCATCTAGAACTATCTGTAAGTACATTCTGTGATGTTGGCAGAGCAACAAAGTCGAACACAAATGCAGTTCTCAGAACATATCCCTGTCGTTAGGCGACGCATGACTGTAATGGCATGGTCTTGTGCACTAAGCTGAATCGCAGATGCATGACACGTGCGAGAGCTACAGTAGCAGGTCTAGCTAGACACACCAGAAAAGATTGCAAGATATTAAATGACTTTTCAAATGCTTATACTGTGATGTGTGACAGAGGCCTGTTATGTTGTACAATGAAAAAATTGACCTTTGATGTTAACTTGATTTTCAGTGAGATAAGTTGGAAGGGGGGCGTCCCGTCCAGCGTGCCCCCTGCATCAGGCCCTAGGCTTTGACGCGGCTAGCCCTAAGCTTTTCGGGAAGACACATCACAGTCCTGTACTCGTGGAAGATGACTGAATAAAACAGAAGTTTAAAAATCCCGATTTCTGAATCAACTGTTACTTGTCCGAATGATGGCTTTATGACAGAGAAATTACTCCATCTAGTGGCACGGGAGAGATCGCGAATGTTATTCGTTTTCTCCCTAACTATCCGGCATGTTTCCGAAATTACCAGAACCGTTTCAGAGTGACTCGTGATAGAGGGTGACTGACCCGGATAGATGAAAGGATGTAACTGTAAGTTGCGTCTTAACCGAGACCTCAAGCCACATGCACCGTTTCACAGGACGATCTGTTTGAAGATCACAGCGCCTTCACTCGCCGAGAGCCGAGAAATCCCACAGCTCATAGTCAAAGCACGAGTATCAGAAGAGCAGTTTCTGCTCTCAGAACGTGTGACTGATCCGAACTGATCGCAAAATGTTTAAATGCCATGTGCAGTTATGATCTTTTTTCGCTCGGTTTCATTGCGGGGGCTGGAGTGGTGGGGGGGTCCCTTATTCAATTTTCTACGTATTCTGATGTTGAATCCGCTTCACATTGTTGTTGGATAGTTTTAATTAACAGTTTTGACCATCTTGAATTCCACATACAGATAAAGCGGAATACATTGATTTTCCATTAGTTTGTCTACAATTTATCGAGGTGGAACAGAGTGATGCCGGTTATTCTTCAGATTCATCAGAGAACTCTTTAAGGCACCATTACCCTTTGCAAAATGTTATGCAAAATGTCATCAGGACCAAACTGAGAGATTAATGTAGAGGCTTTCGTCATCAGGTTAGAATAAGATTCCATTGCACAGGTTATGCATAAGTGTGTATGTGTGTGTGTGTGGGGGGGGGGGTGTATTTATGTATTTAATGTCTCCACAGTCTGGCAAAACCTGCCACTTTTTAGCTTTTCCCAGGTCTCCACAAAAATCTGTAAATGCAATCAATATAAATGTCCATATAAATTAATGGAGAGTCCCCACAAAGATAGGAATACAAACCTGTGTGTGTGTGTGTGTGTGTGTGTGTGAAAGAGAGAGAGTGAAAGAGAGAAAGTGGCCCAGGGAAGCATCCGGTCTTGCTGCATTTTGCAGAAATGTAACTTGACTGTGACCTCAGCTATAAGCCTCAGCTACCCCTGGTGATGAACAGATAGAGCAATGAGGCTGGCACACGGCGCTCATTCCTACTGCCCCGTTTCCTTGGTGAGCTCAATCCCCACCCCTTTCCGCCATACTGATTGCCATTTTCATGTACAGCTTTCATGTAATAGATTTTCTTGTCTTCATTTTTTTTGTTAGAAAATGTTGACTCTCTTTGTACTGGGGTAACGTGGCATATAGTTAAAGATATCTTGGGCGATTTGGGATTACGATTCTTTAGCAGCCTGAAGAAAAGCACCTAACTTGCCTTGTTCCACTGCAATTCCACACAAGCACTGAGAGTTTCCACACCTTCTGCACTGAGCAAAGTCCAACATGATGAGTACTGGCTCTTGGTACTGAATCACAAAGTCCAACATGGACTGAAACATTTGCGCTTCTGTATTCTGTGCACTTTTTTACATACTTTCATCACATGTAATATTTACAATCACGAGTACATCCCTACAATGTGACAAAGAGTAATATTTACAATCACGAGTACATCCCTACAATGTGCCAAAGAGTAATATTTACAATCACGAGTACATCCCTACAATGTGACAAAGAGTAATATTTACAATCACAAGTACATCCCTACAATGTGCCAAAGAGTAATATTTACAATCACAAGTACATCCCTACAATGTGACAAAGAGTAATATTTACAATCACAAGTACATCCCTACAATGTGACAAAGAGTAATATTTACAATCACGAGTACATCCCT
>JAODKM010000005.1:368666-415307 GCA_026780845.1 Petrocephalus sullivani | reverse complement strand
CTGTGCTGGATAGGGGGGCTGTGTTGGGTAGAGGAGTATGTTAGATAAGGGGGGCGGGGTGGGGTAGGGGGGGGGGTGGGAGAAGGGGGGGGGGTGGGGTGGGGGGGGGTGGGGGTGGGGGGGGGGTTCTGCGCGCCCCCGGGGGGGTCTCTGGGGGGGGGGGTGTCCGCCCCCCCCCCCCCCCCCACAGTGTGGAAAGCACGGCCCTCCGGCTGATCACTGCCCTCGGAAGCTCAGAAGTCCAGCCACAGTTCACGCGCTTCCTCAGCGACCCCAAAACTGTCCTGTCGGCAGAGTCGGAGGAGCTGAACCGCGCCCTCATCCTCACGCTGGCCCGGGCCACGCACGTGACAGGTCAGTGTGGGGCGGTCTGCGTCCTGCCCCTCGTGCACTACAGCGTGTGGCGGGCGGGTACGTGGTTGGTCTGCAACACTCTCAAATAGCAAATGCAACATAGGCGTCTGTAGGCTGAAATATTACCTAACCACCTCTGAATGAGTCATATAACAATATGTTATCTCTTGATCTTCAGTGTAGCTGCAAAAGTGTTATTGTGGTCTCTGTGGCTACGATTTAGATGACAGCTGATAGATGAGCGCTGTAGGAGCCGTTCCTCCTAGCTGATGTCTCGCGCGGGTGCTGCCGTTCCTCCTAGCTGATGTCTCGCGCGGGTGCTGCCCTTCCTCCTGATGTCTCCCGCGCGTGCTGACGTTCCTCCTGATTTCTCGCGCGCGTGCTGACGTTCCTCCTGATTTCTCGCGCGCGTGCTGACGTTCCTCCTAGCTGATGTCTCGCGCGCGTGCTGATGTTCCTCCTGATGTCTCGCGCGCGTGCTGATGTTCCTCCTGATGTCTCGCGCGCGTGCTGACGGTGTCTGTCCGGCCCGCTTCCCTGCTATGCTACTACAGATTTCTTCACAGGCTCAGACTCCATCCAGGGCACCTGGTGTAAGGACATCCTGCAGACCATCATGAACTTCACCCCGCACAACTGGGCATCGCACACGCTGAGCTGTTTCCCCGCCCCTCTGCAGGTACGCAGAAAGCACGGGATTATGGGAAGGTAATGTGGGAGGTCCCCATCATAAGCCGAAATCAAACGGCAGTCAAAGCTGCCCTGGCCTCCCAGGCTCGCACTGAAAGCAGCATGCGGCCGTACGTACTTTACGGGCAGTAGGAGGTGATGGGAGGCATCTCACCGACTCTCTAATTTATTGGTGCGGCGTTGAAAGCGGGATGAGAAAGGGAGCTCTCTCGCTCTGGCTTGTAGGCGTTCTTCAAGCAGAACAACGTGCCTCAGGAGAGCCGCTTCAACCTGAAGAAGAATGTGGAGGAGGAGTATCGGAAGTGGAAGTCCATGACTAACGAGAACGACATCATCACGCACTTCTCCATGCAAGGCTCGCCGCCTCTCTTCCTCTGCCTCCTCTGGAAGATGCTTCTGGAAACCGACCACATCAACCAGATTGGTTTCAGGTAACCCCCAGCAGCTCTTGGGCCAGACCAGCTCTGTGGTACTTATCACGAGCTGTTGTCTCCTTGTGCATTTTCTAACCTACTGCACTGAAATGGCTCAGGTGGTTAGTCGACGCTTTATTGACCATATATGGTTTGTGCAGCTTGTTCAAATGTCTTCTACATCTTCCATTCTTCCATTTTATCCCAGTAGTCAATCAGATTGATTGGAATTATACCCGATATCAGTCAGTCAGTGTCTAGTCCTGTGATGTTAGAATGACAGCTTCAGCTCGGTGTACTTTTCACTTGGCAGCCAGTGTTGGGGCGGTGATGTGAATGAGGACATTCGGCCTGGCCTTCACAGGGAGTCCAAGAACACACAGAGCATCCTTCTTGTTAGTGAGATCACCCTGGCCCAGAGCAAAGTAGCGCTTTAATGCATGCCCACAGCTGATTGTTACTCTAATCACCGGCTCTCGGGGACGGCCCCAAGGTGCGCCTCAAGGTTCTTTGTGTCCCAGAGCAGCTAATAACCATCCCTTTTCGGGTCACATTTTTGGGACCGTCGCTTTCTTGGCCCATGTTTTGCTGCTGGCTGCTTTTGTAACAGTTGTGATCCTGTATCCAGCAATAGAAATTTATCAAAGTTTTAACTTATCAAAGTTTACCTCAGGGCTGACAGCAAGTTCGCTGTGCAGATCCAAGAGTTTGACGGTAGAGAAAGTTGCGTCTCTGCATGATGGAGCTGCTCCTCCTATCTTTTTGGCAAATCTGGGCCAGCAAGCTCCCATGATTGACCCTCCGGTGATGGATCTTCACCCCGGGCGGCCCTCCCTCAAGCAAGGTTTTGGCAGGCTGTGATTTTGTCCCATTTACCAGCAGAACTCCAGGTCATGCTTTGGAGCTTTCTTCCTGTTGACGTAACTCCCAGGGGAAGGCTTCCTGTGAAAGTCATTAAGTGGCTGCATAACTCCTGCTCGCCAAAGAGCAATGAAAACAGTCCCACACTCAGCCGTAATGCGTCACCCACCTCCAAGAATGATGGCTTTTCAGTCCTGAATGTTATGGAAAGATGTCTGGATCGTTGTGCTTAGAGATGCACAAAGTGTGTGTAACGTCACACCAGTGGAAAAAAGCAGAATGTTTTGCTTTTTTTTTTACTCTAGGGAAGAGTCAGGTATCCCAACACAGTGCCCCCTGTCTGTTGCATGAAACATATAACAAGGCTGCTTTCCAGACTGTCGGAGGAGATCGTTAGGACCAGCCGATGTGACGTCAGGAGCTGTCGGCTCAGACTCTGATAGCACGGGGATGATTGAGTGGGTGGTGGTGCTGAAACGCGCCGCTGTCTGCTTCTGTAGCGGGCTTTGGGGGGGGGGGGGGCTATTTGGGGAACGCTGCTTGTCTCCGCGTATGCGGGGGTGGCCGCCCTCCCTCCTTGTAAATGACGGGGGTGGGAGAGCGTTTTCATCGCCGGTGTTCGGCTTCGAGTGATGACATCTTTTGGAAATTGATCGGTGAGGATAGGAGACAGCCTCTGGCGGCCTTGGGTTTTATTCCCACACTAAAGGTTAACGGTAACCATGCCCCCGCCCCCCCCAGGGTTCTGGAGCGGATTGGCGCCAGGGCACTGGTAACCCATGTCCGAACCTTCGCCGACTTTCTGGTCTACGAGTTCTCAACGTCTGCCGGGGGCCAGCAGCTCAACAAGTGCATTGAGATTCTCAACGACATGGTGTGGAAGTACAACATCGTCACGCTGGACCGCCTCATCCTCTGCCTAGTAAGGAAGAATGCCCCCCCCCATCTCTGCCCCTTTCCTCCTTGTCCCACTTTCGTAATGTGATTTTATTAGTTTTACGAAACCTTTGGGATTGATATCGAAGGGTAAGTGTTTGTTGCATATTTGCCGTAATCCTGCCTCCCATCCTGTCCCGTCTGAAGGCCATGAGGAGTCACGAGGGCAACGAAGCCCAGGTCTGCTACTTCATCATCCAGCTACTGCTCCTCAAGCCCAACGACTTCCGCAACCGTGTTAGCGACTTCGTCAAGGAGAACGCCCCGGAGCACTGGCTGCAGAGCGACTGGCACACCAAGCACATGTCCTACCACAAGGTCGGCATCTGGGCCCCGCGGCGACCATGATGGCCTCCCACCAGGGATGACGTCTGATGTCGTTAGTCCAGCTAGTTGGAGGGGGCCTCTGTATGAAATTAATAATGGCGAAGCCCCTCCTCTTCTCCTGTAACTTCACCCCTTTCGAAGATATGAGCAGATTTCCTGGTGGTAGGTTACTTGCATGAGGTTGTGTGTCGGGGCCTGAGCTCCCTGGGTCTGGTCCCGCAGAAGTACCCCGAGAAGCTGTACTTCGAGGGCCTGGCGGAGCAGGTCAGCCCACCGCTGCAGCTGCAGTCACAGTACCTGCCCATCTACTTTGGCAACGTGTGCCTCCGATTCCTGCCCGTCTTCGACATCGTCATCCACCGATTCCTGGAGCTGCTGCCCGTCTCCAAGTCCTTGGAGACGCTGCTGGACCACCTGGGTGGCCTCTACAAGTTCCACGGTGAGGGGGTGCCCTGGGGTAGCGGGAGTGGACGCTTGGCTCTTATGTAGCCTACCTGCTGCTTCTAAATGTGGTATAGAGGGAGCATCAAGGCGCTAACATGCTAACGTTGTTGTTGTTGTTGTTATTATTGTCCTGGGGATTCCCGCTTTCTCATGGTGTGGTGGATGTGCTCTGGCTCTCAGTGAAAGCTCCCCTTGTGCTCTAACACCCTGCCGGCCCGCAGACCGGCCCGTGACCTACCTGTACAACACGCTACACTACTACGAGCGGCACCTGCGTGATCGCACCAGCCTCAAGCGCAAGCTGGTGCACGCCATCATGAGCTCGCTGAAGGACAACCGCACCCCGGGCTGGTGCCTGAGCGAGACCTACCTGAAGTTCGGCATGAACGCGCGTGAGGACAACGTCTGGGTGCCGGACGACACCTACTACTGCAAGCTGATCGGACGCTTGGTCGACAATATCCTCCCGGCTCAATTCGCGCTGGATCTCTGAGCTGTTGTGCTGTGTCTCGGTGCTAGGGGGTCTGTGAAGGGCAGTGCCACAGCCAACACTCAGCAATGTCCAAAACATTACACAGCCACTTCCCCAATTTGCCTAGCTGGAAGTAGTAGAAAACAGGTTATTGGGAAATTTTAAGGGCTTCTTTCCCTTTGATGCATTTGATTTTTGTTGAGATGGCTGTCGGCATCTTGCGTAGTCCCGCTTTGTGGAGAAAAGCTGCATGGAAAGCAGGTTCCTTCCTTGACCCTCCTTACCCATGGCGGGAAAGTCTCCCGGGCCTTTTCCAAACTGCGACTGGAGGTTCAACGAGTTCCCGAACCCAGCAGCGCATGCCCTGCACGTCACCTGCGTGGAGCTCATGGCCCTGGCCGTCTCCGGGAAGGACGTGGGGAATGCACTGCTCAGCGTTGTGCTGAAGAGGTAAGGGCGGGGCCTGAGTGGAGAGGGTGTGGCTTGGGGTGAGGGGGTGGGGCTTATGCTGAAAACGTATTACAATTGAGCATTATTTATTATGGATGGAACTTGTGGGAGAGGGGTGAGAGCACACTGAAAACATGGTTTAATAAATCCAAGCATTCTTTAATAAGGGCGGGGCTTGTGGGCAAGTGGGTAGGGGCACATGGAAAACCATGTTTATTACAACCAAGCATTCTTTATTAAGGCTGTCTTTGCTGTAGCTTGAAGAGATGGCTGACTGGTCAGAAGGATTTCTGGTGGACTGCTGTTAGTGTCTCAGCCGTTTGTTTTCACCTTCTTCAATTTTACTGTTGCATCGTGCAAACATAAATATTTGTTTGCACTCTGAAATGGCTTTCTGAGAATCCGCGTGTGCGTATGTGAGCTTCGTGGTTCATGCCTGTGACGCTCGTAGCTGGTATAATGCACTGCTGGTTTGGTATTGCTCATCCTGTGTGTGTGTTTGTGTGTGTGTGTGTTTGCAGCCAGCCCCTCGTCCCCAGAGAGAACGTCACGGCCTGGATGAATGCCATAGGGCTGGTGATCACGGCCCTGCCGGTAGGTCCCCTCCTGCCAGACGCGCTAGGTGTTACGGGCGTGTAAAAGTGCGCACTGACGCACCCCCGCCATTGCCACTGCCTGATCACGGCATGCTCGCAGCCCGTGGCAGCTGGTACCGTTCTCAGCTGCAGAGACAGCCCCAACGCAGGGAGCCTTTGCCATGTTACGCTGCCTGTCGTGCCGCATCGGTATATATAAGGTTATTGCGTACGATTCTCTGTCACCATGCCAACACCTGACAGGCGCATCCCCAGGTGGCTCTCCTGATCCTCTCCGGCGGATAAACACCTCTTGATCTGTCTGTTTTTATCCTGTTTTTTCCTTCCTCTTTCTCTCTCTCTCTCTCTCGCTCTCCGTCTCCCAGGAGCCGTACTGGGTGGTCCTGCACGACCGCATCGTGAGTGTGGTGAGCAGCCCTTCCCTGACCTCGGAAACCGAATGGGTGGGCTACCCCTTTCAGCTCTTTGACTTCACCGCCTGCCACCAGTCCTACTCGGAGATGTACTGCAGCTACGTGCTGGCGCTGGCCCACGCCGTGTGGCATCACTCCAGCATCGGCCAGCTCTCCCTCATCCCCAAGTGTGTAGCCCTGCCCGCCGGCTTCGCCATTGGACGCATTTCTGAAAGGCCCAGGGCCGATTGGCTTCCGGTATTAAGTGAATTGGCGAAAAGTGCAGTGGGGTGAAGGACCCTTGCTGGCACTGAGACTTACTGTTCCTCTGCTTTCCTACAGTACTCTGCCAAAGTCTTAGTCAAAGGAAATGTTTAAAGCTATTTATCTGGGTAGTACGTCTATATTTGATAAGAAAAAAAAAACAAATGAACACAATAACAGCTGCCAGTTACTGATACCTTGCTGGATGTCTAGAAGAACATGGCTTTAGTTCCCAAATCTCTCCTCAGGGTTACCTCAGCCATTCAACGCATTTGTTAATTTACACTACCAGCTCAATTAATTAACATTAATTTAATTAGTTCAGTAATTCTGTGATGTCTCCATTAGCTATGTGACGTGTAGAGTGCACTATTGGACGGTTGCAGCAAATCCTGGGGTGACTTTAAGAGAGGTTTTGAAATGGTTAAGTTGACACACTTTGGGCTGGTTTCCCAGACAAGGATTAAGCCTAGTCCTCGACTAAACATGGAGAAGCCCCATACAAAATTCCCATTTAGTCCAGGACTAGGCTTAATCCTTGTCCAGGAAACTGGCCCCATGACAAGTTCATAGTTTTACACCAACATTTTAAAACATTTACTATGACTGCCTGAGGTCTTTCCTTATAGGAGCTCTTTGTCGTGGATTTAGCTAGGAGCCACAGCAGGAAATCCTAAGATATGACGGAATCACTCTTCGGAAACTCTGACCTGGTCAAGCCCTTTTATCTGCTGTGCGGCTTTCTGAAGCTGGTGGAGAAGCTCTCGATCGTCAGCATATGAAGGGAAGGGCCTAAGATTAGCCGGAACCGAATTGTCCACCGGTTCAGAGAGAGAACCAATTAGATTGTAGAGGAGGCGGGTCCAAGCAACTAAAGGAGGTGGGACCAGGATGCCTGATTGGTTGGTCTAACATCTGACACAAGATCTGATTGATTATCTTTCTGAACCAGTCCTTTTTCGTTATTTCCTCAGAACAAACTCCCATCAGTGGGGAAGGCATGTGGGGGGGGGGGGGATGTGGGGCCGTTTTACGGCATGCTGACAGCTCTCAGGAACTGGGGTTATCTAAATGTGCACCTGTGCCCTCTGGTGGGCGGCTAGGGAGCCGCAAGTGACCTCTGATCCCTCTGCCCAGGTTCCTGTCGGAGGTGCTGAAGCCCATCGTGAAAACAGAGTTCCAGCTGCTGTACGTCTACCACCTGGTGGGGCCCTTCCTGCAGCGCTTCCAGCAGGAGCGGACACGCTGCATGCTCGAGGTACAGCGCGTGCGATAGGGACGCTGCATGCTCGAGGTACCGCCCAGCGCGTCCGATAGGGACGCTGCATGCTCGAGGTACCGCCCAGCGCGTGCGATAGGGACGCTGCATGCTCGAGGTACCGCCCAGCGCGTGCGATAGGGACGCTGCATGCTCGAGGTACCGCCCAGTGCGTGCGATAGGGCTGCCCCTTATCACGTAGTGATTATATGGGGCATGCGCAATAATCATCTGGGCTCTCCGTGTCCGGATGCTGGCTTTTCGGTACTATGTGGAGGTTTACTTAAGCCCACAGTTTGGTAAGCAGGCAGTGTGCCTAAAATATTATATTGTATTGTATTGTATTGTATTGTATCCCAACAGTGTCCGAACAAATGTCATCCAAAGCCATGCACATTATCGTGCCACGTAATCGTGATGTGATATTCCGCAGCCATATTATACAAGCTTGTCTGCACATGACAGACCCAGCACCCGAGTGAGTTTCATGGTCCTGTGGTTACCGGGGGCAAGGGGTTCCGAGAGTCTGGTTGGACTTTTGACCAGAAGAGGCAGACCTCCTGACTCCCTGACCCTGTGCTTCTCAGGAATAGTTTGTACTCTGTCTATTTTCAGCCAATTAATCGGCTAATGGCAGCCCTTCCGGTCCGCATCCTAATTCTCGAAACACATTAAGCGAGGATGGAAGAAAGCCTGTTCTGCTAGCGCTCGCCTACATCCTGACTGCGTGCGCGATATGTAACGACAGCCCTTCTCCCCCCACCCCCGCCGTCTTTGGCTGATACCGCGTCTCCAGATCGGAGTGGCGTTATACGAGATGCTTCAGGCCGTGGACCAGCACAGCAAACATCTGGCCTACACAGACCCCATCTGTGACTTCCTCTACCACGTCAAGTACATGTTCACCGGGGACAGCGTTAAGGAGCAGGTAAGGGGACGGCGCAGCCTTCACGTTACCCTCTCCTCCTGAGCCGTCCGCTCTGACGGTGCCCCCCCCCAGATCCTCATACCGTACGCCTCTTGGGCCCCGGAAGCCTTGATCTTGTTGCCCATGTATCCTGACGCCCCCTATTTCACTCAGAATGCCCAGCCAGTGTCTTATGGCCTTCAGGTGGAGAAGATTATCTGCACACTGCGGCCGGCCGTCAAGCTGCGTCTGAGATTCATCACGCACACCAGCAAGATGGAGCCAGCGGCTGCCAGTGCCCCCCCCACCGGCGTAGCCTCCCCCACCGGCCAGGCCCCCCAGGGCTCTGTCAGCGTCCCGCTCTCTGTCGCTCAGTGATGCCCCTCTCCTGCCAGTCTACTCTTGGCTCTGCACTGATTACTCCTCCCCACTGGCCTGTGGGATGGTCAGTTTTCCCATCTGGAACCCAATCAGCAACCCCCCCTGGTTGAATTGTACCCCCCACCCCCATGGCTTCTCAACAATCACCATCACATATTTAGCTCACTTGGTCCCCGTTGGTTGTTCTTTAGGAATATCCACCAATCAGCTTGGAGCACGCTATTTTGCCTCCACCCCTTTGGCCCTGAAATGTTCACGTGTGATCTCTCGTCCTCTGGATTCGTTGTTATCCCCCTGTAACAGCCAAAACGGGGGGGGGGGCATGTGCATAAACTGTGATTTTCTACCAAAATGGAGTGACAGGTTTCTCATTTTAGTGATCTGCTTATACCTTAAGCATCATTTCCACGTCACCTCTGCAGAAAAGCAGGAAATGACTCGGGAATCATTACGAGGAAGTCTGCTCTCTGTGTTCTGGTGGACTGGCTCCCACTGTGTGTATATAAAGGGCAGTGTTGCAGTCCCAGCCTGTCCGGGCTACTTATTATCATGACAGCAGTAAATGTCGTGCCTTCAGAAGGAGCTCTCTTTCATGGACCATTTTAAGTTATGTAGCTTTTTTTACATGATGTATCAAACGAAAACCATGTCTTTTGAGAATAAAATCTGGTTTATTGTACTGGCTTGTATTGGTACCTTCTCTGTGGTCTCGTCTCCTCTGACAGACGCATACTTTACTGTCGTGGTGAGACCTCTTCTGCATCTTCTTCTTTATTCACGGTTTCCAAACCTGCAGCGGTTGGTACTAATAGGATCTTAGTAGCCGCAATTTCTGGCTGTCATTACAGTAAATGTTTTGGGGGTTGGGGCAGCACGCTGGCGTCCTGCCCCCAGCCCTGTGTTTATATGGAGTTTGTGTCCCTCCCCAAGAGGGCTGGTTTCCTATTTGTACTCCCCTTTCCTTGCTCAGTCCGAAAACATGCATTTATCTGTGTGTGTGTGTGTGTGTGTGTGTGTGTGTGTGTGTGTGCTTGCGTGTGAGTGTGCATGCATGTGTGCCCTGAGATGGACTGGCATTCTGTTCCAGTTATTCCCAACTTTGTGCCCTGTGCATCCTGGGACCGCCTTCATGCTTGCCGTGATCCCTTTCCTGGTTAGGCAGTGATGGATGGATTTATTTTGGAAAGCACCTATAGATTCTACTGTCCCGGTCTGAACAATCCGTAACGCCTGTCTCAGCACCCGGCCTGTAGTGTGACCGTCCCATCCCCCGTGGCTGGCCTGTTTCACATGCTGTTCAGGAACTTAATTAATTCTCCTCCAGGAAGCAATTAGGGCAACGAGATGGCTAGATGCTTTCGGCGCATTGTGTGTGTGTGTGTGTGTGTCTGTCTCGCCTCGTTAAAGGCCGGAAAAATGGTGAGCGGTGGGACATCGCTCATCCGACCGTGAGCGCCTTGTGCGCGTCCCTCTCTCAGAAAAACGGCATTTAAACAGCCATTTTCATTTTCTTCCTTCAGTCCGTGAGGGATCTTTTAGAAGGTATGTGCGAGGCGGCCAGCTGGGTGTTTGTCAGGAACTGGGACGATTACGCTGTTTCCAAGGCTGATTGTCACACGCCTGCTGGAGGAGCTCTGTTTTTAAGAGCCCCGTTGTTCTGCCGTGACGTACTTCTGAATGGCGAGGTCTTTCGTAACGCTTTCGGGGGATTAGTGGGCTGAGGAATCGCCTTCTGCTGAAGGAGGTGATTGAGAGAGCCCTGCGCTCCCTTTGCCTTTGTTGGGATCTCGTGCTTGTTTCAGAGTTTTCGCTTTCGTCGTTATATTTAGAAATTTGCGGCGTTAGCCTGGGGGCCGGCATAAAGAGGCACGATTATTCGGAAATGTTCATCTGAAGCAGAACACAAAAAGAGTGGCGTCCGGTGTTTGTCGTCATGCCTCGAGCGGTATAAATTTAGCCCGTGGCGGAGGTTTGGTGCAGATCTGCGTCAGGCTCACTGCTGACAACCTAAGGAATCCCAGGTTCAGAGGGAGGAACATCTGCGTGCTACTTAATCATCACATCTCTCCGTAGAGCAATAACTGGGCTGACGCTGGTCCTGACACTCTCAGGCACATGCGTGTGAGGTCACTCTGCGAGGCCAGCTGCGACTGCTTAGTCTGTCTCTAGGGAAACCTCTCGAGGACCGGGCGGGGGGGCTTGTAAGGGAGGATGGTCTCTTTAATTCACCCTTTCGCGCTGAAGCAGCAGGGGTTCATTTATGAGTCGCTCACACATACCTGAGCCTCCCTCTCCATAAACAGCACAGCTGGAGGCCATACTGAGGCTGAGAAATATCTCTATTCCTCCACACGCCATATAATCATGCACCTATGGGTCATACTGCTGTGATTCAGTAATATGTACGTCTGTTTACAGTCAGGGTGCATGTTTGCTAACAAAATGTGCTCTGCCTGCTTCAGTTCGATAAACGCAAAGTGCAGGTCTCCAAGTGAGCTGATATTTTAAGAACACGCGTCCTTCCCCTAACTGTGAAGCCGTCTTGTCCAGGAAACGCAATCTGCAGATTCTGTGATTTTTAATTATAGATCATTTAAAGGGAAAAAGTGAAATGAATGAATCAGTGTCGCGACGTCGCTGCTCCTGAACTGCGTGCAGCTCCTGGGTGGGGTGGGGTGTCTTCTGGCGCTGTAATGCACACGAGGAGCATGGAACATCTGTGCTGACACGGTTTCCATGGTCACCCTCCGAATCTGGCTGCACTGGAGATGCGACCCGCCCACCCCACTTTGTAATGATGATGCATTCTTCTGATCAGGACACCCCTGGGGACGTGCCACTATTTTCCAGTGACCCACAGAACCACCCCATGGCCCAGCAGGTGCTCAATAAGCAGTGGACTTCAGGATGGAGGCAAAGCATCGTCATGTGAATTAAGGGCCTTGTGGTGACTTGCGTGATGGGCATGGTGGTTTATAAGGAATGCAGCTGGCAGCAGAGGACGATTTTAATCATACACATCATGCTGGAGATCTTTCTGCTCTATGATCTACCAACATGGGTGACAGTGAACATCTCTCCCCTTCCCGAACGAGTAAATGGCGTTCCCACCCCCCTTTACAACTCACAGAGAAGCTCGTCTGAGCCCCAGCTGGATCAGGTATGTAGCCCAGCCAGTTTGCATGGTCACTCCATCCCGCACCAGTAGCTCAGAGCCTAGACACTGATTAGAAATGTCACCTGGCTTTTCTCTATAGGGAATCTGTTTCTGGTTGCACCGAATGTGGTGAAAAATCATAAGAATAATGAATATGATGAATTTCCCCCTGGGATCAATAAAGTATGCCTTGTGTACTGTCAGGAAACTACACCCTATTCAGTAGCATGTGACTATCAGCCACGTAATCTGTAGAATGTTTGCCGGGACCTACTCTGTAAGATTCAGCCGGGCAGCCGACAGACACGGACCCCATCAGGCCACTGATAAACAAGGCTCTTAATGTGGCCGCTCCAGTGGTACGCATCTTTATGAATAAATGCCGACGTTACATGCAGTGGGCTTCAGTTTTCAGGGCTTCAGGCTGTTACAGCACAACTAGCTGCTCTCTAAATCAGTGTTTCCGAACCTGGTTTACGGGGACCCATGGATGGTTACGCTTCCTCATTCTTCTATTATTCATTAAATATTCAAGACAATATAGGACAATATTCTTTGGTCTTTACTTGACTTGTCACCAATTCCTTGTCACGTTTTCAGCTGTCTAGCCTAAATGTGACGGGTGTAGATGGATAAACATGGGCCAGGCAGAGCTGCTTGGCTGTCCGCATTTGTAACGTCTCTCTCTTCTGCGGGCTCTGAAAGGCTAGGCTGTGTGAAATGTCTCCATTTGTGCTGTTTGAGCCGGTCTCCGTTCTACCTTCCTTGATGGCCTGGTTAATATAAACATCTCCTTCCTGCCGTTGGAGAGAGAGCAGGAACGACGCAAGCTGCCCTCACAGACACTTATCTCCCGACTCTTGTAAAAACTTTCAACCCCAAATTTTTCTGCAGATCTCGTTTAAATCAAAAGCAGTCTTGTCTGGTAAGGCTTATTTATTCCTGAAATAGGGCTAAGAGTAAGATCACCTCCCGTCGTATTCCTGGGAATGCTTCCAGGGAGCTCTGCCGTGCTACGCGGGTGATGTGTGTATTCTCTGCGTTTTGGCTTTGAATGGAACCGTCTTTGTCTGGAATGAGGTTCCCTCTCTTAATAGCCAGTTTCCACGGCAACCGGGAGTTTCTGGTAGGATGAGAGGCTACCTGAAGTTCCTCCTCTGGCAAGCCTAGCCACCGGCTTCTCAGCTTCACACCCGCTTGCCCCGTCAGCCTCCTTGGGATTCTCTTTGTTGCCGGGCCCCAGGCCCTGTTAATCTTTTATGGTAGACGGGGGGGTCTGTTTTTTTTGCCATGGGCTTTGGAACGTGTGTCCCACCCTCGGTGCTGGAACAGATGTTTGGGGCGGTGTGGTGCCATCGGCGTCCAGCGGTGCCCATCTGGACAGGCACGTTATCCTAGCTGGAGCTTCGGTTCGGGCTGAGAGGCTAACGCTCTCTCACCACAAAGGCTTTAGGCAAGTTCTTCAGACATGGACACCAAGGGACGATAGTTGAACAGCATCAGTCATTGAGCGGATTTTTAACACACTTCAGCAATTAACCCCGGCAGTATGGCCGTCCACTTCTGCTGGCATAAGTCTCCTAGCAACACCTCTGTCGCTTACGAAACACATCATACTAATCGGATGCAGATTCATGATTGAATAGGTACTAGATTCAATTGAACAACTGTCCCTCTATTCCTCCAGCGTTAGATTCAGGATAATCTGCAGTGATTGAGGCATTTACGAAGAGTGACATCATTCGTAGCCAGTGATGTCATCATTTGGGGAGACGGAGAAGCCCCGCCCTCAATGCAGGGCCCGGAGCAGTCATGATGACTCGATGGCTCGAAACAGTGAATGAGAGCGGCAGTCAGCAGCGTGATTATCTGATGAATGATGTGTACACCTGATCCTGATGGAGACGCTTTTATCTACATGACATGGCCTTTGTGGGGAAGTCAAGCAGTGGGTGGTGCTATGACCTCACATGTCCTGGGTTTGGGGTTTGGGTCCCCCCCAAGTTAAATCACTGACTCTAAGTTGCTGCACATCTCTGCAACCTGCAGCAATCTCACGGCGCATCCAATGTGTGCCCTGCCCCATGCTCCGAGTTCACCATGGCCTGGAAGATAGATGCAGCTCTGTGGCTTTTTATGGCTGCATGACGCCACATCACGAGGGAGCATGCACAATTATCACCAGGGCTTTAGACAACAGCCGTAAAAAGCCGAAAAGACTCTGACTTTTCAGTACTATACGGACTTACGCCCACAATTTAATAAGCAGATTAGTAGTGCACCTAAAATATGAACGAGAGGCATATTGTGATGCCTAAGGAATTAGTAATCTGTATAAATTAGCTGTAAGCCGGCGTTCTGACAAATATTTACAGCCTTCATCTAAAGCCTTGGCGATAATTGCACATTCGCAATTTAACGGCGGTGGGATATTGTGCAGCCGCATTGGTCTCTGTTCTGTCCGTCTCGGCCGTGTCGAATGAAGATGCCGCACGTTTCCCTCGTGGCCGGACCGGACGCGGGAGAATCCCAAGCACTTGGTGTGAACCCAAATGATGTGTAACTGCCTGGCTTCAGAGGAGCAGGTCAAGGACACTGTGGCCCCAAGTCCGGCGAGAGTAAAGGCGGGAAGGAAGTGGTTTCACCTGGGGTAGTCGGCGTGCACCCTGGGGTAGTCGGCGTGCAACCTGGGGTAGTCGGCGTGCACTCTGAGCCACACATTGGCCCGCTCTCAACACCCGCTGCGGGATTTGAGGTGGACTTTCTGAAAACGCTCACTATTCAGGCTGATGGAGCCCGCTCTGGGAATCGCCTCTTGTTGAGGGGTGTTTAACGCGGCTTGATGGCGTAGACCACATGTGAGTATGCTAAGCCGCGGACAGCAGGCAGGGGGCGTCGGCCCGGCTCTAATCAGTGGCAGCGGTGCAGCGAGACCCAGAGGTGGTCCCATTCTGTATGCGGCTGCCGTACAGAGCCGTGACATATTAAACCAATTAAAATCAAGAGCTCTCTGGCTGCATAATTTGCAGCAATAATGACCTGTCACGACTCGGGGCCTGTTCTTACGTGTCTGTGATCATTCCCCTGCTGCTAATCATCGGTCATGTTTTGAAAATTTTTTTTTTCTCAACGAAGTTTAGCCCGGCACCAGACAGATGATCTCAGTTTAAGCGCGATCTTGTGCAAAGGCCGGTGGGATTTTCACACAAGTTTGGCTGCGTGCAGTCAAATGTGGGGCTGATTTGAATGTATTAATCATATTTAAAGGCTCAGACCAGGCTAAACAAAAAATAAATGTTTACAAATTCTGTGTAGATATGTCAATATCTACATCAGTCTGTTCCTATGGCAACCATGTCAGTCACCCTGTGGCAACAGGCAGACAGAGAGGTGTTTTTATTTGGATAATGTTCTTAAAAAGATCACTTTATATAAAGTGACCACCTACTGTGAACACTGCTGGAAGCTCAGAATGACCATGAGGTTATCCAGGCCGCTATCTGGGCGGCTCCGGGTGTGAGAGTTGAGGGGATTTGCTGGCGTGAGCCAGGAGAACGGTCACGGAAATCACGCAGTACGGATGTGATTTATGGACATCTGAACCAAAGCTGAGTACGCATACACTCCTAGGTCCGAGCACAGGCGATTAAAAGCAGCTCGACCACACCTCCCCTAATGGGACAGTGCCTTCCTGGGGTTTAATTAGGACAATTAGCAGTTACTGGAATGGCTTTAGGGTACATAAGGGTATGTAATCTTTCTGTTATGCCCACGGATCATTATCATAAGTCATTGTTTGATTTAATAAGTAGCACGTCGATAAGCAGAGGCTTTAGATGCACGGATACGGCCGTCGCTTGTGGATAGCCGCGTCAAGGCGTTCATCCGTAACGGCCAGCGGGCCGCACAGGCAGTTGTGAAGCGGGCAGCCTGCAGGTCCTCAGGGCCGCTGTTTTAAGGAGGATCTTCTGGGCCGCTGGAACGAGTGCCTCTTTCTCAGACACAACGAGGGCCAAAGCCGCACTTTCTCAAGGTGCGTCGTTACCGCTGTCGTACCTCTTGGCTGAAATGCACCTTCCGCTAGTCGGAGCGGGCCTTGGATCTCTCGGTGCGTCTCTGGGCCCGGGATAAAAAGCCATGCTGATATGCCCACCCCCGCTAAGCTCTTCCTGCGTTTTTGATTGCAGTTCACCGAGGAATAAAAACAGGCTGAGAGACAAATTAATTGAGTGTGCAGAGCTCGCCATTCAAGGTCCTGCCAGATCTGAGGCCAGCGTGATCGGAGCCACCCCAAGCTGCTGGGTATAATTAGCAGCAGCCTACTAACGCGCAATAATCTCTGTGTACGCAGTGGTTACCCCGGCGGGATGCTCGTATTCTTAGCCTTGAGCGTTGTTAATATTCAAACTGTTTTTGCTTATTTAAGGTGCTGTTGAGGGAGGTTTTTACAGGTACAGGTGGTGGATAAGGAAAACCAAACCAGGTGAAGCATGATTATATCAGGATGCAGTGTGTCTGACCTTTAACAGGTGATTCCTTGAGCTGCCACTGTATGGCGCTGTGACATGCAAGCGATCCATGGACGTGCATGCTGGTATGTGATACTAGTCAGGACATATTTTGCCCTAAACGCCATCTTGATGAAAAATGAGGATAGGGATGGGAGCCTGTTGCAGCCCCCTAGCTGCAGACACAGGTCATGACATGCTAGCAGTAGCTTCCTCCCCTTCCTCCATCCGACGTCACGTCCGGTCGCTCTCCAATCAGACGCCGCCCCTGGCGTCATGTGGCAGATGCCAGTTGACTCTGGAGGACAGAGAATACGGCGTGGCCCAATCTCACCTTAGACGTCTGGTTGTCGCCCTTTCAGACAGAAGACCAAGTGATGTTCCCCTGTCTCTTGCAGCCAGACAGGCCTCATAATTACTGCGTGTGCATTACATTCTCCTACGAGAAGGCGACATAATTCAGCCATGCAGCACTACATCATCCAAACTTAATATGCAGTGCTGCTCTTCCTAATGGCAAGTAATTAAGCCATATACTGATCGTGCAGCCCTAAGAAATTGCTCCGGGCAGCTGGTTTTCCGGTGTAGAACTATAGCTTGGGGCTCAGGTTCTGTGTCATTTTCACTATCAAGATTACAGGGATCTTTGGAGTGCTTACAGAAGTGCTGCTCATGTCTAATGACACAGTCCCATTTCATCATAGCCTTTGGAAGGGATGGGCCACTATTTTTCAGGCAAAGTATTACAGTCTGTCAGCCCATTCATTCAGCTCATAACTGCTAACCTAATGCACAGCATCTGGATAGCATATGAGCAAAATGATTAAAACCATTTTTAATGAATGCATTATGGTGGGCATTTATTTACAATAAGGGAGTGGTGCAGTGGTTAGCACTGTTGTCATATCTCTGGGACCAGGGTTTGATCCTCTGCTGTGGCTTCTTGCGTGTGGAGTTTGCAAGTTTTCCGAAAAACATTCCAAGGTGAATTGGAGTTGCCAAGCTGAGTGTGTGTGTTTGTCCCCCGCGATGGGTTGGTACCCTGTCCTGGGTTATTCCCTGCCTTGCGCCTATAGTCTCAGTGACAGGCTCTGGACCCCCATGACCCTGCATTGGTCAAGCAGGTATGGCAGACAGATTCCTGCCCGAGTGGGTTATTCCAAATCCATCAGTGTGGCCCCTCACCGCATCGCTCTGTGACTACCGCTGGCGATTTCTCAGAACCTCAGCTGTGCGCCCCGAAGACAGTCTGTCCGGCTGACTGAGTCGACAGCCTGAGGAGCCGCAACGGCATTCCGGAAGCCGGAGTCGCTCCCTGGGACCGCTGCCAGAGTCCGTTACTCCACTCGTTGCGTCTGAGGTGTGCCTGCAGTTTCCAGCCTGACCTGCTCGAGTGTGAGCGGTCTCTACTGGAACTGGGCTTGGGGCTGTAAAAGATTCTGTGGAAAGACTCTAAACTAATAACAGCTTGTCGAAAACATCATTGCTCTGGTGTGAGGAATCTGAAGTGCCACATTAGTGCAGAAAATAAAGACTATGGCCGGCAGATAGCTGAGGGCCGCAGAAAGCCGCAGGCACCAGATCAGGAGGAAGGCAGAAAGAGCAGAGGTCTGCTCTGGAGGAAGCATGTCAGCACTCTGGCCACCCAGCTTCCTCGTGCCAGGGGGCCCAGTCGGGGAAAACAGCTTCCGTTTGGCCCAAAACCACGAGGGTTTTATCTTTTCCCCAATTGCTGTCTGGTCCCTGCAGTGTTTCCTCTCTCTAGATATGAAAGGAAGGGGGAAAATAGGCTAGTTAAAATGTATCTGACTCTTCCAGAATCTGGGGACTTGTGAAGCTCTGGCAAGCTCTGGTGTATGTATGTATGTATGTATGTATGTATGTATGTGTGTGTGTGTGTCTGTGTGTATTAGGCTAAACGGGGGTGGCTTTTTAATAGCTGACAATGATCTCATATGAACTCTTCTCACCTTTGAGCAAAGATTGAAATTTCAGGTCCAAATCCTTTTTTTATTTTTATTTTGTTCCAACCAACCAGTGGATACGTTTGTTTAAAAAAAAATCATGGTCTAGATTTTTATCTCCTGGACCTGAAATTTCCACCTTAGCCTTTGACCACGACTAGGATACCTGGATCTCCATCCATCTTCCAGCCCAAGCTTTTTGACATCCAGAAAAAAATCCCACAAGAAACCTCTTTAAACACATCTAAACCTTTAAAGTTTAATAACAGAACATCTGTCTTCCTCTGAGGCAGTTAAATACATTTCACATCAAGTACATGTGGTGTGTGTCTCTGAGGTGTCCTCGGGGGGGCAGCGTTCTCGTCTCTCTGACAGCACGAGCGCTGAATGGGCCCCCAGCTGTCATCAATCTCTCGGTGGATGGCAGGGCTGCTGCTGTTGAGAGGAGCGAAAGGTGGCTTCGCTCGGTGAGTCTATGATTCCCATCATCCATCCATCCATCCATCCATCCATCCAACAATCCACCCATCCATCCATCCATCCACTTTTCCCAGTCAGGGTCAGCTGGAGCCGGTTCCAGGCAGCACAGGGCACACGCTGGGGTACATTCCGCATGGCATGCCAGCTTGTGAATCCTCAGATAGGGACAACAGTCATAGAACAATTTGTGAAAAAATTTACAAATTGTCCCATATTTTTTTCTGAATTGAATTTTATTTTTTTTCCTTTGTTCAGGGTTGCTAATGAAACAATCACCATCCAGTAGACCCAATTACACACAACGTACAAATCTTTTGTGAATGGTCAAAATGGACCAAGCCAGATGACACAGTGAAACAAACACAGCTCTACGCTCTGGTGAACTTATGACTTAAATGAAATAAAAAAATCAACACAGTTAAAGTGCAAGGTAATAAAAACAAGAGCTGCAGCTACATTCTTAAGGCCACTTTGGAAGTGGTAGTTTGAATTTATGCTTTCCTACAAGCGTGTAAAAATAAAACAAAATTAATTTGTGCTTCTGCAGCTCACCGTTTTCTCCCTGCTAAATATGTAATTAAAACCATATCAAAAAATAAAAGTGGATTCTAATGGTCATCTAAGAAGCTTCCCTAGTAGGGTCTACTGTGAGGTCTGTGATTCCATGTTCCTTTGCTGATGGTGATGGTGCCTGCCGTGGATCGCTCAGCGAGGTGCACCTGGACTCCCGTCCCACAAAAGCTCCTGTCTGATGCTGGCTTGAACCCTTGGCTGGGACAAAAGCTGTTTTATCCCCTCTAGCCTCCTCAAGAGAGTCCTTGTTTGGGTGTGCAGTGCCCCTTTAATGAGGCCCGTGTCACGCTCTGTCCCTACAGGAAACACAAAGACAATAGACACTGGCTCAGAGCTCGGGATGTCCGCAGCACCCTCTCCTTGCCTCCCTTTCTCTCTCTCCCTCCATCTGTAAGCAGCGTGTTACAGCTTCGGGTGTTAAAAGCAGAACCCGCGCCCACCTCCGGGAGGTGCCAAGTTCCAGCCCACGCCCATTCTGTAGCGCGGTGGCCAGACGTAAACATCTTCCACGGTGTATTTCCAACTGCATAATGTGTCCCGTAGCGGCTGTGACCTGTGGTTCGCGCCGATGACGTCGCGGCGGTGTTTCGTACGGTGATGGGGCTGATTGCCTTTGCCCCGTGTTAAAGCGCGCTGGTGGACGTGAGTGCCTGGGGTGCCTTTGTAGGGAGGGGGCTTGCGGCGGGGGGCGTGATGTCATCCGGCACATCCATTAAAAAAGGGGCAGTGCTTTTCCTACTAATCCGGTACAGGCAACAATTAAAGGGCACGTGCCTTACAGACGGTGTATGAGGTGGCCCCAGCGCGCGAGCAGGGTCATCGTGGGCCCTGAAAGCACGCAAAGCCACCCAGGGTCCTCTCTGAAGGCGTCCCGTCCACAAACGCAGGCGCAGGTACAGTTCTGCTCCGGCTCCCTCCCAGCTATTGCTGTGCTTTTCTATTGGCCGTCCGGTGGTGTCTACCCCGCCTTCCCTTCTCCCATTCTCGCCCTCATTGGCCGGTTAGGATCCGGGGGTGGGGCCCGGCGGCTCACTTGCTGGCGCCGGAGTGGAGGTCATCCCCGGGCGGGGGCGGGCCCTTATCGACGGCCCCACCCCGCTGGGTCTCCTCCATGTACTGCTGCACGGCCTTGAGCACGGCATCCTCCACCAGCCTTTTGCTCAGGCTCAGCAGCTGCTCCTCGTCAGGCTCCGCCCCCCTCTTCTGACCTATACAAGGACACCACCGAGATGAGGGTCACGCCCATATGGCCGGGGCGGAGGGGTCCCTGCACAGACCCACTCAACCCTGGCTCTACAAATCCAAACCTAAAGAGTTCAGGCTGAAGGGCAGACTTTCACAAACTAAAGAACGTGCACATCTGACAGCATCAAGTAGGCATGGTGTAAGCAATCCAGAGCTAAGCTCTTAATGACCGTATTACGGACAGTTACTTTAGCACTACTGAACACGGTGAGCTGAGCACAGACGCGGTGCCATGGGGGTAAGAGTGAGACACGTACTTCTCTGAACATCGCTGGGAGAGCTCGCAATGAGATCTGCAAGACAAATAGCATTCCTTCTTACAAAGGCAGAGTGTGGAGCCTGACATTTCAGTTCCTCTAACTACCGCAATTCCTTAAATTGGTGTTAGCCGATCAATAGACTCATCAAGAGAATGGTATAGATTGATGTTCAGTGGTGGACCCATCATTAAATATTAATTTTGTGGAATCAAACACTGGATTATGCATCACGCTGATCGTCTCTTGATTACTCATGTTAATGCTCACCTTGCTGAGCTGTTTCGATTTACTGTTGTGGGCTGGGGAGATGGACTTCATTAGTCCCACAAGTGCACACTCTTAGAAAGTCACCTCAGGACCACATTCATGCAGACCTGGACTGGTGGGAAGAGGAGCCTGTGCTCTCTCTCGCCGTCCTGGTGGCAACTCCCATGGCTCACAAGACTCTCTCTCTCACACACACACACACACACACACACACACACACACACAGAGCCAGCCAAGGCTGTGACAGTTCTGTTACAAGCAGGCCTGCTGTCACTTTGCAAGTGACATGAATGAATTTGGCATAGTCATCCTCCCTTAAATTAACCCCTCCCCTCATGTGGGGGTGGCTTAATCACCCTTGCAGGTTTCTGGCTCTGGTGAGGGGTCGGGTACAGGATGAGCTGCCTTCCCATGGACAACTTAGGGCATCGTCCTGCCTGTCTGCCACTTCCCTGCGTGGCTGAGGAGCACAGTGAGTTCCTGTCCGGAAACCTTTGGCCTGTTAGTGGCACTCCGTCCCCAGCGGAAGGAAAGGGCCGAGAGAGACTGGCCGAGAGCTCAGCCAATGGCGGCAGGGCCACGGATATGACGGCAAATGGCCTCTTTATCTAACTCACTGTCACGCCCGATTTAATGCTCGACTCGCCGGTTATAAAACAGCACCGTAGCAGTGAGCCAGAAACTTTTGAAATGGGACTGAATGTGAAATATTACAACACAAATCCTCTCTTCAGTCTGCAGAATGTCCTCTAAACCAGAAATGCACAGAATCAGCAGGAATGAAGACTGGTTTTATTCACGACGGCTAAGAAGACAGGGCAGCTGTTAGCACTGGAGCGCTCTCTCGTGAAGTCCGCCGTAAGCGGCCGGGCCACATGGACAGTCTGCCGACGCTCTTCCGCCGGGATGGAGGTGGCGGTCACACGCCTGACCACATGGCCGTGTCCCTCATGTCCCTTACGCAGGTGGTGACATGGCAAGTATAGTGGGCCTAAATCCCACAACGGTGCATTGAACATGCTAAACATGCTAAGCGTGCTAATGCACGCTGCGCATATCAAAGGCACACAGCATCAGTAAGCCAATGCAGGAGCCCGGCTGCGGGAGCCTCGCGCTTTTGCGTTACACCAGACGCCCGGCTCATTCTGCTCGGCTAACCGCAGCTCAGACGGCTGGGTTTAAGCCCCCCCTCCCCCAACAAACGCACACAAGAACCCCGATCCAAGGTCGCAGGGCGAAGGAACATCAACCACCCCCCACCCCCCCAGGATAAAAGCACGATAAGTGCCATTGCCATGTGCTTCCAAGTGCTCACACCCAGCTGATGTCTGAGCCCCAGCCCCCAACCCCCCACTCAAAGTAGGGCACACACAAGCACAGAAGTGGCCCAGCCTGCCGGCCGCCGCGTGCCCGTGGAGGGGAGCTGTGCACACAGCCAGGACAGGAGAGCTGACGCGTGATGGGCGTCGATCAGGGCCCCCCCCCCACCGTGAATCGGGCCTCGGCTTGGGACCAGCCCGGCCAGCCCCTCGGGAGCGAGCGCTGCATGGCTGCCATGTCCCAGCGCATTTCCAGCTCAAAAGTCCACATTCTTGGCTGCTGCCATAAAGCAATTCATTGGGCTGGTTTATGGTGTGGGCATGCGGATTAGGGGGGTGTGAGGGGGAGCAGCGAGCGTGCTCCAGCACACACACACACACACACACACACACACAGATACACAAAGAGAGACACACAAACACATACATAGATATACAAAGAGACACACACAAAATGATACAGACACAGATTTACAAACACACCGATAGTCACACTCACACACACTCACACAAAGAGATGGCAAACACACACACACAGAAGGATACACACAGAGACACAGACACAAAGACATACAAAGAGACACACAGAATGACATGCAACCATCTCACACGCAAACACACACACTGACATACACAGAAAGGCACATGCACCGAAACACAGGACGACAAACACACACAGATACAGACAGACAGACAGCCTGCCTGCCTGCCTCGGGACTCTCCGATCAGAATCGGCGAGCAGCACTCTCTTCCCCGCCACGCGCGAGGACGCCCCCCTCCCCTCCCAGACTCACTGATCTTCTCCTCGCCTCGGGAGAAAGGGAAGCAGCAGAGCTGTCCCATGGCGGCACGTGCGCTGGGCCCCCGCTCTCCCCTCTGTCTCCCTCCGCCGTCCTCCGGCCCAGCAGACGCGGCGGGGCACCTCCACCCCGCTCGACGGGAATGAGGGCTCCGCTGCCGAGCACTGCCGTCTGTGGCGAGCGAGTGAGCGAGGCAGGGTGGGAGGGGGGTGGAGAGGGGAGGGGTCTCATGCTCTGCCTCCTGCCTCACGCTTCTCTCTGATTGGACAGGCACGATCCCGCAGCCTCCCGGCTGCCAGGGGGTGCGTGTGCACCCATAAGCTGAGCATTCACGCTGCACACAGACAAACGAGCAATAGCTGCACTACGGGCCGTGGCCCTATGGTCCACATGGATAGTGGATCTCTCTCTTTTTTTAACACATTGTAATAACTTTCCCAGTTAAATCCATTTGCATTGATGCCTGCCGCATGTTTTCTATATTTCTATTGTTTATTTCTTCAAGTTAATGTAGATGGGGTCCGAACTCTGATACCGAAACTTTTTCATTAGGAGCCATGGTGGCGCGTCAATACAAAGGACACAAGTCGTCAGCGTACAGCGGACTGGCATCAAACCTCTGAGCAGGCAGAGTGCCATGTTTCCAATCTTCTTTCTGCGCAGTGTATATTTTTTTTAAACGGGCCATTCTAACATGCTGGCTCCTTTGTGGGCAGGGAAAAGTCTTATCAGGCGTCAAACATTAAAATGAACAAAATGGAAGGTCAAAACTACAATAAACTCCCAAACGGCGCTACATAAATCACCTTGACACTGTTGACTGCATATCAGGGCTGCATCGCCTAGACTAACGACCCCTTCAAACGCTGTGTAATAGGCACTTTCACACCGAAGTTCAGGAATCTAGTTCCTGGTTCTGAGTTCCTGGGTCGTAATTCCTGGCCACTTTTGTCTGCCGCACAACAGGAACCGTGACCATTATGCTAAACAGTCATGAGACGCAAAAAGCTTGTAGGTTAAACTTGCATAATTTCATACGAAACTACACTGCCATGCCAAAACAATGGAAGATGAACAATTTGTCTACTGTGATTGGTTGCTTTTAAATGCACACCGGACCAATCAGGGCAAAGTGAAGGGAGGTATCCGGGGCCCCAGGTGCCTTGGCGTGTAACACATTTCCATGCCTGAAAAACCAGAGTGGAGTTTAAGATACTGGCATATGAATGATGACCAGTGGCAAAGGCAGACTTGTGCAATCAGTAACTGGCCAGCAAGGCCCAGGCTACATCCCAGTAAGAGCTCAGGGTCACATGACCACACCCAATGCAATGTGAGTGGGTCAGAAAACGAGTTTGATGGCCACAGGCCGACGCCAACGCGGATCGCCTCCTTCGCGCCCGCTGGCCGGGCGTGCATATGGCCGAGCCTCCCCGCAAAATCAGCACAGCTTTTAGAGGATTGTTTTGCAAATGTAGCCAAACAGAGCCCATCCAGATGGCAGACTTGGCAGCAACGGACCCGATCACTGACAAACTCGCCGCGGTCGAGGACTCAACCGCACCGCCTGAAAGTTTGACTTCACATTACACACTCCTTGTTACTTAGGCTTCCAGCAGAAACACTTCTCTGCGGCGGTCCAGCACGCCAAAAAACATCCATCTGACCCATCAATCATCTGATCCGACGGCTTGGTGACTCTCTCGGGAAGCCCGATTCCCGTCTGGTCTGGATGCACTTTGGCTGGGCAGTCAAGTCTGTCTGCACGTCACGCCCCAGCCCCCAGTGCACGCGTTTCGGAATTTTACCTGGTTAATGGCACTAACAGACTAAATTACGTCGTCATCTACCAAAGGCTCTTACAAAGCTCTAGTAATTTGCTAATTTAGGTATTTTCCAAGGATGAGAAGCAACAGGCGGTAGGTAAACAGAGAGGGCATATATTAGGTAAGACGCATCTCTCCCCTTACTGCTATACACCATCCACACACACTGAGACCCGCGTAAGTATTACACCATATATACACCATTCACACACACTGAAACCTGCGTAAGTATTACACCATATATACACCATCCACACACACCGAAACCCGCGTAAGTATTACACCATATATACACCATCCACACACACCGAAACCCGCGTAAGTATTACACCATATATACACCATCCACACACACCGAAACCCGCGTAAGTATGGCAATTTTACCGTTATCTTGGCGTGTGGGAATGGGAGCCAAACGGTCAAATCTACCCATTAATCTATCCCCCGGTAACCAAGTAACATTACCAGTAACTTTCTGACATGACTACAGTATCAATGTGAAACTGTAACAGATGACAGTGCTTGGGGGGGGTGCTCTCCCTTTATTCATTACACTGATATCAGCTGGGAGGACACAACACCCATTACTCCCCACAACAAAGCCGAAAAGTTTGAGTGAGTCACTGGACTGGGTGCAGTGCAGTTAGGCCAAGTCACATGCACAGTTAGGTTGTGTGCAGTGAAGTTAGGCTGAGTCACGTGCAAAGTTAAGCTGTGTGCAGTGCAGTTAAGCTGCTGTTGAGTTGTTGAATGAAGCACTGGAGACTGGCAACCTGTTGATCACTTAATTTACTGTGGAAAAATTTACATATATTACAAAAAATTGCTAGCCTATATTAAACCATATAATCAAGCTTTTGTTTAACCCCATAGACAGAGGGAACATAACATCACAAAACAATAAAACAGGACAGGTCTGATGTCTGCCTTTTTGTCAGTAGCACCCCCACCCTCTTCACAGTACCCAGACGCCACAGGAAGGAGGAAGCTACATTAACTATGCAAACACCGCATTTGCCACTTTGGCAAAAGTTAAGAACAAGTACCTACTAATTAATACTTCATAAACAAAACCAGTGTGTACTGTTTACACAAAAACGGCCATAAAAATTAAACGGAAACACACACTTTGCAAATACTGACTCGGATGTTGTTATTAGCGGGCTGGATGTTTCGGCGTTTGGATGTAAACACACGTCTGACTCTCTAACCAGTGTGCAAAGGGGTTTCTGCTTCCCTCCATAAGGTCTGATCGGCTCCATTCGGCCAAGATCAAACAAAGCTTTGTTGGGAATATAAAGCTTTTATCATTCAAAATTAACAGCAAGAGGGTTATGTCATGCTGCTATGAATCACCACTAACACATACCGCCACAGATCTGATAAGGGGACCATTCTGCTTGCTTTGAATGATCTAGCTGTTTGGATCATTTAAAGACCATGTGAGCCATTCAAATTATCCACTGGGCAAAATGCTAATGCTGAATAATATAGCCTTCAAACCTTCGTAATTTTGTGATTAAAAATGCATTTTTAAAAGCCGCAGATTTCCCGTAGTACAGAAATAGTCGCTGAAACGCTTGATGGTTTTACCTGAAAGACGGAAAGCGTGGCTGAGCCCCGCCGGGCCGACCGATCGATGTGGCAGAGGTGTGATTAGCGTGCTGTCGGGAGCCCTGGTGACGGCGGGGTATTGAGCGCCTGCACGCGGAGGGACTGGCATGTCGTGGACGACTAAGGCTGACTGTCACTCTACACAACAGGCTGCCATGCTGATAGCTACAGTCAGCCATCACACCGGTGCTAAATAGCGACACTCTTGACACGCTATGATCAGTCATCACAACAGCATTAAATAAAAAATAACGCAACTTGCTCCAATAAGGTTAAACTAATAATTATTATTATTATAATAATAATAATAATAATAATAAATGCTTACTGGACTGGGACCCTAAAGTTACATTTACTCAGCCATGGACATGGAACAGCAGAAAGAAGCACCGTCTGCAGGGGGCTGTACTAAACACGTGGGACGGGACAGAGCGGCCATGGGAATTCACACTCGGGGCTGCCTTACGTGACTCACTGATACCATGCATTCATGTCAGTGAACCAGGATACATCCCACCCCAATGTGCATCACAATGGCACCCCAGCAAACCCTCGGAAAAGGTCGCAGCATCAAACAGATGATGAAACTGCATGGACGAGATAACTTATAATGTATGCGCTGGTTCAGCCTCGCATTAGTTTGTCAGAGTGGACTCTCTCCTACTTCCTCTTCTTTTAGAACAAGAAATGAATGCACCTGGCACAGAGTTAAGTATTCCCGAAGAAGAAGTGTATGGCAGGCTAGCTGCTGCGCATACTATTATTCAATTTACCTAGAGCGACATCTGCGGAGTTAAGCTGGAGTACAGCACGAAACAGGCGACATATAAAAATGTGTACTGTAAAGCAGTAATAACAGTATTATTCAGGCAAAAGCAAAGACAAAAAGATGGAGAATAAATCCCCCCAATTTGAAACCAGCAAGCAAATACCACAGCAAAAGCTGAAGACATCTGCAATGCTTTAAATAAGAGGCCAGCTGTTAATGTGTCAGTACACTGTAAATGCTAGTAAAATAATATTTGGGCCTCAATTCTAAATTCTTTGGTGGGCTGAACAGCGCCTCCAACAGGGCGACACGGCCTAAAATGTAAAAATGTTGTGACAATGCCGTTTTCCAAACCCCGCCCCTCCTAAGGAAATACGCACGTTGAAAACGCGATGCACAGGTCTTGTTTCAGGCCCATGACAGAAAGTCGGCAGTCTCTAGTGGCTGTGTTTCCTCCTTGCAGCAAATCAAACGGCCTTGTCATCCTCTTGGAAAAACAACGGGCACATTAATCACACATCTCTGCCGCGCTTTTAAATTTATACTGCTGTGGAAAGAAAAACTCGACAGGAAAAAATTATTGTTGGCTGTTCGTTTTTTTTCCCCCGTTACTTTGAATCTTAAAAAAAAAAAATGCATCTATCAGCATGCACAGCACGTCACGCTGTACACAGACACCCGCCTGCTCGGGGAGGAGGGCTTTGGGATCACGACGGGGGACTGGACTTCACTGTCCCCTCTGTCCGCCCCCCCCCACACACACACACACACACACACCGGCATCCGCAAACGGCTCCAGAGAGCTCAGCACAGCATACAGCCATTCACCCAAAAGTATGACCCTCACAGCAGGGAAGAACAAATACAGGCCGGGCCCAATCTAAAGGTAGCACTGCAAATGTAAAATTCATGAAGCTTCATACAAATTCATAGAGTCCTTTGGAAAGGTACGTAAAATGGGTTTCAGAGCTCTGCAGGGCATAGTAGTTCAGCTGTGCTGTTTGCGAGGGTTAGGCTCCTTATTGCCAAAGGACAAAACAAACACTATCCAGAGTACTCATAGTACCCAGAGTACCTACAGTACCCATAGCATCCAGAGTACTCAGAGTACCCAGAGTACCTACAGTACCCACAGCATCCAGAGTACTAACAATACCCAGAGTACCTACAGTATCCACAGCATCCAGAATACTCACAGTACCCAGAGTACTGACAGCATCCACAGTACCAAGTATGGAGGACTCAGGACTCAGCTCAGAGTAATCACTGTAATTAGAGTACAGACAGTACCCAGAATACTCACTGTACCCAGGGTTCCAACAATACACAGAGTACTCAAAATACCCAGAGTACTACTGCATCACATTAACAGCTCATACACACTCTCCCTTAGCAATACACACATCTAGATTCTACAAGCTGACACACAGAATACAGAATATATGATTGAGTATACAAGCAACACTGATATTTTTTAAACCTGTGGCGGCCAATGAATACCTGAAGTGATGCAACTGGATTATGAGCCAGAGTACAGGCGGCAGCAGCGCGAGGAAAAGCAACCCGCCTGACAGATGGAGATGAAAATACCGGAGGAGCAGCGCACGGGGCCGGCAGGCGACAGCACCGGCGAGCAGGACGGACCAGAACACCGGCACAGAGTGACGGGCAGCCTGCAGGGCTATGGTGACTCATTAAAATTCTAGTCACCATTCCTACTTAAAACAAATCACAAATGGCCATAAATATTCATAGATACCCACTGCGATTTACATGTGACGCTTCCTGGAGTCACCTTGATGGCTCTCCAGCGCAGGACAGATCCCCACATTTAACATTCATTCATCAAAACCAGCATTTTCCTGAACAAATATCAAGGCCTGTCAATCAGAACAAGACTGGATACTCTGATGTGAGCAGTATTATACAAACTCCCACTTAGAGTGCCTCTGTATCAAGTGCACTGTGTCATATCACTGGGATCACCCAGATCTATTTGATGTTGTGGAACATTGCAGATGACAGAGGAGGACTTCAGAGAGATCTGACAGAAAGCCGCACTCTAAATTTCTGCACTACTGTTTACAGGCATCAGATTTGACCAATAAAATTCACAAAAACATCTTGTCTCTGACTCACCGATAAAGCCCAACAAGACTGTGCAAATGGTCTACAGATTGGATAAATTTTGTGGTTAAAGACGTACCCTGAGAGGTGAAGGCCCTGTTCATTTGCCGTGTGTACCCTTGGCCCAACTCAGGGTTTCCACACCAGCCATCCTTGCTGAGAAGACCCAGGACATTGGAAAAGACCAATTTGAAAAGGAAGGTAAAGGAAGAGGATGACCTGCAATGAGATGGATTGACAATGATCAATCCACCACAACAGCGGCCACGCCTTTAGGTAGCATGAAGACGGAATATTCCGGCAAAGTGTCATCTGTATGGTCAATTGGTGTCGACTCGACAGACCCCCAATAAAAACAGCTTTAGAAAAGGCCACTTTCCTTAAATTGTGTGTTAGGACAGCAATGACTCTACAGGCTAACCTTGGAAGGACTGAATATTTACGATCCATGCCCATCCGGACAACATAGCTGGAGCTAGCTAATTATTAATTACCAGAAAGGCAAAGGTCAACGGTCATAAAAAAAGCAAAGGATGCATTGGTGTCGTCATTCAAGACCATAAATGAGCACTTGAGTGTATTTCATGCAGACTTCTTAAAAACAAGGCTCCCCCGGGCAGGGAGAGCAGTGGCCATAAATAAAAGCTGGACGAATAAGTCTTGCAGTGTTTCACGTGTGCTGCAGCATATTGCAATAGTGCTGGTCTCCCGGGGCAAAGACATGCTCTTCCATGGTGACAGACCTACCAGACACACGTATAATCAGTAACAATGGAGCCTCATCAAATCGGCTCCAATTTTATGAAGAACTGTGCAAACTGTACAGAAATCTTAGGTGTTCAAAGAAAAATTTTAACGCTATTAATCTGGAAAGTGTATATTTATGCAAAAAAAATAAATAAAAACTACTTAACATTAGAATATATGCAAATTAACAGTAATACGATAAAAATAAACAAAAAAAGTTTCTTATATCATGCTGGACGGCTTGGTAAACACCGCTTCAGTTCCCAAATCCCTTCTCAAGGGCACCTCAGTCATTCCATGTATTCATTCAATTTCACCCCCATCTGTCTTAATTGATTAATTGAATAATTTGTTGGGGTATTGATTAGCCAAACATGGTATGCTAGTAGTCGAGTCAAAAAATGCATGGGTGTTTTGGATGCTCCTGCAAAAACCAAGGTGGCGTTAGAAGTTTTGAAATGGCTGGCACACCTTACATCAGCATGAAGATCATTAAAACACAATTTTCTTTGATTGCCTAAGATTTTGCTTTGACTTTTAAAGACTGTAATAGAGCTTCAGGGTAGCAGCCTGCAAACAAGTCAGGCCTGTTTTTGTCACAGACATGAAGTGATGTTGGACAGTCAGAGGGCCACTGTTCAGGACCAATCAGAGTGACATATAACTTCTGCTGGGAAACAATCAAAACATGCCACAAGGTGGGTGTGACAGGGACGACATACGTCGCTACTTTCAAGGCTCATTTGAGCAGTCAGGGCACATGTCTCATTATGCAGGGATGCTGTGAATTTTGACTCCTGCTACAACCTGTATGTTTAATTTAGTAGCACAATCTCTACCTTGGAAAATGGCTGAACTGGCAGAATAAGCAATGTAGTTTCTGAGAATAGTGCTTAAAAATATATAATACGCAATAACATACATAAAGAACAATGATAGCTGGGAAAGCTAATATGCATGAAGCTAGAAAAATTGTACCAGTTATACCAAGAAAGATGACTGGAGGTAAAACCACCACACGCTACAAACAAAGTACTTAAGGAACACAAGCAAAGTGCAGCAATTCTGGGACAATTGGGTAGTTTTAATAATAAAGACTGATCAGCTGAGTAAGGTACAGAATGATGTGGTCTAGCTTTCTACAGTGAAATGCTTAGGGTCGTTAAAAATTAAATAAGTCATGGCAGCAATCCCTCCCCAAATCTGCATGCTTCTGAAAGAAAACAGCTCTGTGTGCCAAGGAAAAAAAAAATCATTTACAGCCTGACGTGTGAGTATAAGAATCACGAGACGGAGAATAGTCTATCCCACGGGGGGGTATCTGAATTCATAGCACTGAATATTTAGTTTATTTACAGAATTTTTCACCATGATGCTATTACAAATAAAATGTGCCTTTTCTGAGTTTGTTAGAAAGCTTTATGAAGGAACGAGGCCGTTTTAATAGTCTCAGCATGAGGATTAATGCAAACCCCTTGGTGGAGGCTTATTACAGCCAGAGTTCCTTTTCACAGAGTCTCTGTATCTGATCCTAACATAATAACAATGTAATAAGTATCACGCGCAGACGCTATGCCAAGGCTGCGGCCGGATGCCTGGGACCGAAGCGGAAATTAATTTCTCAGCAGGACTGCCAGCAAGGTCATTTAGCAAATGATGTCGCGCCAGAGATGATGATCCAGCTCAGCCATGTCACAGCAGAGACATGACGAGCTTCATCCTCGACCAGCAGGGGGAGCCCCCGCTCGCCGCTAGGATCAGAGCTGATCAAACACGTACTGGCTGTTCGGGACAGGCCTCCATTCCCCCGTCTACTGAATCGCTACACCCAAATCTCCATACAAGGATAAAACTTTAAGATATTCCAACGTAGTATTAGAAGGACCTTCATCCATCCAAGATATTATTTCAGGAGGCTAGAATAGTGTTGACTGCTGCACTTAATGATGTTATTATTAAAATATTTTGAACAATGAAAATAAAGCTCCTGGCATTGTGACTGTCTGCATTTTCAGTCTTCAACCACCAGAGGTCCTCAAATACCCATGTACCACAAATGGCTGTTCCCACTAACATGCAAGAAATACGGTAAAGTCAATACCCTTCTAGAGAATATGGGGTGGCCGGGGATGCAATTAGCCAGGCAAAACAAGCATGGCAAAAAACATCCAAGTATTCCTTTCCCTATTAAATTTGTGATAAAATGCTCCTGCGCCTTGCAGTTGTAAATGAGAAAGTGAAAGCAGAAAACCACACCTAAAATACTGCGTTCAAAAACCAATCACATGATACCAGGCAACACGCAAGGGAATCGGAAAGACTTGCAGTGCTTCACTGTCTACCGAATGCTGCCCCATGTGGTAAGATGGGAAAGTGCATGGTGAAAAGGTCACACACAGGAATGTGATTCTGTACCCACAGCTCACCTCTGGGGCATTGCGTCAACCAGGTTAGGTTTCTCCTTTTAGAGCACTTTCGACCTGGTGTCCCTGGGTACACAATGGGAGCTTGAGAAGCCCAAACACAGGCGCTCATTGATTGAAAATAACCCAAAGTCCAGAACTTTCTATATAGGAGTACATCGACAAAACAAATTCAGAAACCAAAAACTCACCCTTACAGAACATCAAAAACATATTCATATGAAATTTACAGGGGGAAATTACTTGTCTAAATTTAAGCCTTGACTAATTTAGGCCAATTACTAAGAAATCATCTAAGAACTAATGAAAATATTGTTAATTTATTGTTATTTACTGTTATTGTTAATTAGTAAAAATATTTACATATTTGTAAATATGTACAAATATTAATATTTACAAAAGTCACATTCATTTATGTTTTTTATCCAAAACAATATACAGTATCTTTGAGAAAGTAAGGTCAGACAATCCCTGTAGAAACTGGGAGTCAGGGGCCTCACTCAGGGGCCCAATGGTGACATCGCTCTGCCGACCATGGGATTTGAACAGACTACCTTCTGATCGCAGGCACAGGGTCCTAACCTGCTGGGCCACTCACTACTCAAAGTACTATCTGTCCAAACACATTTAAAATAAGTATAAGTAAATTGCCATAAGGAAATACCATAAAAATTGGGGGCATCGTTTTATCCTTCCGGAAGATGAATCCGTTTCTCGCGGCACATTAAAACGAGGGCGGAGAGTGAGTGTGGCAGCGCAGGCATTAAGGCTCAGGAGCTCCTTGGCTTACCCAGAGGCACGGACGTCTCGCAGTGGTAGTACCCGTCAGGAGTCTTCTTCTTCAGCATCGCGCAGAGGTCGAGTCGCAACACTGTCTCATCCCCAAACCTATGCTCCGCAAACTCCGTGTAGAGGCTCGAGTCCAGCTTCCTAATTCCCTGAAAGGCAAGCAGCGGACACCGCGATGAACTGGGGGTGTGCCCACACCTGCCCCCAGCAAATCAGACCCTCTGTCTCACCCCAGCTACTAACCCCAGCAGCCTTGAAGCATTTTATTAATAATTACATCTATATTCTAAAAAGCATTAAATTCACGTTACACAACCTCACAGGTAATTTTAGAGATTACGGCAGATCCATTGTCATCCTTTTTCTGAGCGGTTCGGGGGTCGAATCGTTCATTAATTGTCTCCCAAAGTCTATTCCTAAAACCTAGCATTGCGCATTGCCGGAGAGCATCTGCACGTATACAGAGGGGTTACAATCCCCAGGGACACAATGCAACAGGCCGCTGTTACATCCCTACAGAGGGGTTACAATCCCCAGGGACACAATGCAACAGGCCGCTGTTACTCGCTCGAACGTTGCCTGATAAATCTCTCAGCTTGACTCAGAGTGACACTCCTGGTACCCAAAGAGCCTTAGGATCACGTTACAATCGTGCCAATCCTTCCTAACAGGTCTCCTTCCACAGTCAGCCACGGGAAAAGATTTATTTTAGCAATGTCAACTGTTCTACAAAATGCTAAACCCATTACTCTAGGCAGACAGCTTTTTGAAACTACTAATTGTTACAAGACTACAGGCACATGCAACGATAAGGGTTGCTCTGTTTTAGTTTCCCTGTGTCACCTTACACGAATCCGAAGCACAGCTGTAATTCTAATAGTGTTAAAAGCCGAAATTAACACTAACACTCACAGTGAATTCAACGAATGCTGTGATTCTTCAATGCGCGTCATTTTTCAGATAGCACACAAAATACTTTGGTTTCAGCACGATGAAACCAAACAGTTTTTATTACCACATAACAGCATGAACGCATACAATAATTCAGGCAACTGATCATTATAACTTTAATGGAAACAATGTTCGTTCTAATCCTACCCTGTACATAACTACATAATAAAAAGTAGCTATTATTCCATTTTGGAAGTGTGGCTATTCCATGCATTGCAATATTCCATAATAACTGAACTCTACTATAATTTAAAAAAAAAACAACTCAACATAAAGTTATTTTATTGCTGTCATTAGGCAGATTTGCCTCTCTGATGCCTGCAAGGCTACTCCCTATTGCCATGGCCTCCCGCCAGGCAAATAAGCAGGCTAACAGCCAATCAGCCCTGTGCCGGAGCAGAATGCAGAGACCCACCTTACCCAGAATGAGTCAGCTTTCCCCCACTCTCATCCTGCCCAAGACAGCAGCCTCACGGATGGTTCTCACCGCCGAGAAGAGCTTCCGGAAAGATGCCCCTTCCTCCCGCCGCACGGTGGGCGGAGAGGGGCAGTGGTGACCTCACCTGCCGGCGCAGTTTGGGGGCCTTCGACAGCTTCAGGAAGGTGAGGTGTGGCCGGAACGCCTTGCTCTCTCCGGACGGGATGCCCTGCTCTTCAAATGCTTTCCTCACCGCCTCTGGAACACGGGAAGGTGGGGGGGGGCGAGAGGTGAGGCGGAACGCGGGACTGCAGCGGGAAATCAAGGCACGTAAATGGAGAACATAATCGATAGGATGGAATGGAGGAGGCGGAGAAGATAGAGAGCCGGGTGATGAGCGCTACCCCCCCCCCCCCCAACCAGCACATTAAGCCACCACTTCTCGCACGGCCCAAGTGAAGCTCGTTAGCCAGCAACCCGATCACAGGAGCACCCGCGGCGCGGGGGGGGCGACCCGGGAGGGAGAAGAAGCGACACACCTGCAATCCCCTCTAGCGCCCCCATGTGGTCGCCCGAGGCCAGCTGGGCGAATGCCACCTCGTTCCTGAAGTGTCCGATGCCAGTGAAGGGCAGGACCAGCCCCCGGCCCCCAAGCAGGTCCTGCAGCACTTGTTTCATCTGGCCCATGGCGTTCACAGCCCTGGCGGGACACAGACATCAGCTCGGCCCCCGCAGCTCTGAACTGAGACAGACTCACCCACCCACACGGAGGCCGTGGACGGAATACCGCAACGTCGCTAATGAGCCCAGGAATAAAGTCCGATGCAGGACGAAGCTAAGGATAGCGCTTTTTCACACATACTTGAAACTAAGTTTTTCTTTTAATTGCCTATGAGTCCGCTAACATTGTGGATTTATCAGTTTAACCCTGAGAGACCATTTTAAGTAAGTTAAGTAAGGTTAAATAACTCATTTATGACAAAGGTTAATGTTAACAACACATGGTTCAATAATAAGAGAAAAATATTCAGTCATCATAACAAGAAAAAAACAAGCAATTGTTGATGATGAATAATTCTGATTGGCTGCCTGGCTAAAAGGGGTGGAGTCAAATGGGCAAAGACACTTACGCAGTGACTTCCTCCTCACTGCCCAAGTAGGTCACTAGCAGGGTAATGTGGAGGCTACCAACTGGGATCAGAGTCCGCGACAGTCTGCTGTCCTTCTGGATGATGTGGTCCTGCACAGCCTTAATGCCACCCTTGATCTGAAACACGGTAAGCGGATTGGTTATACTCCGTACTGCATCTCATATGCGAATCCACTCAACCTGAAGCACACTCTTCCTCAAAAAGCATGTGATAATCAGTACCCTTTCACTGATATATAGAAGAAACCCGATCCCTCTGAGGAACATGATGGCATAATACATGAGCTGCTTTATGTTCCTGCTAACTGCAGGTAGCAGCTGAAACCCAGAGGAAAAGAAAGGCTTCGCAAATTAAATCCGAGCATCATTACTGATGCAGGTAATGACTTTTTCTCCCTGCTTGTTCTTCTGAGAGTGCTTCTTTAAAACTGAGCACCCGCCAGCAATAATCCGAACCAAATGACGTTTAGGAGCTAATGCATAATTTACATTTATTTGCATAGGGTACAAAATGAGCTGTGGTAACTGCAAAATCCGCCACGGTGCCAATCCACCAATAACAAAAACAAATGAAGGTGTGGAAATTAGATTCCATGTAATATTTCAGCATTATTTTTGGAGGTGCAGAGCAATGCAATACACTAGAATGTGGTTTGTTTTTCTGAGGGATTTCCATGAGAAAGCATAAGTGTGATATTTATGGTATTTAGTCTACAGAGGGCTACTGAGGACCAGGTAGCCCGGCATGGGGCCCTCGTCCCCATGGGACTGTCACACCCTACGGTACCTGGGCACTGCTGATGGGGATGGACACAAAGTAGTTTGGACGCTGCTGCCATTTCTTCTTCTGCGTGCCGTCCTCCTCGCTCTGCCTTTGGCCGCTCCCTCCCCTTTTGCGTTTTATATTCTGGCTTTTCTCTGACGTCACGACTGAACGAAAAGGGAAAAAGGGAGAGCCAGCCGAGGATTATCCCCAGCTGCAGGAGACCGCTATGGGATTGGGTCTATGCTCTCCCAACATTCAGAAACGCCAGAGCAGTTATTTGTCGTTACCGTAAAAAATAAGCCGCAGGAACGGGCAAAACGGAAGCATCATTTGTGACATTCGGACATCTGGGGGACGCCTGAATACAGCAGCAGCTCTGGGTTTAATAAGATCCTTGCATTGCCTGGTTAAGCACCATAAGCACGGAAATACTATCAACATAGGGCCCACTTGCATGGGCGATCAGTCTGTGTTTGTCTGTTGTGTACAATAACTTCTCCTCGCCTCTGCTCCTTCCTGGCACTTCAGTCGATTAGCAACAATTGCCCTCTTAATGAGAGTATGAAGAAGTATGCCCCATTATAACTCTGCACTTTGAGCAAGGTTAAGGGGAGAAAACACAAAATAATTAATTGGTGGGAGAAAAAAAGGCCTTGTAGCAAGGACAATGTTTAGGGACAGCACTGGCTATTTCAAAGGTTTGCTGGCCCTCGCTTTACAATTTGAACAGGAGGGTAAAGGGAACACTTACAGCCAAGGTCCTTCCATACTTCCTCACTGACAAACGGAAGTTCAGCCAGGAGGCTGCCAGCGCACTCGGATGGCTTTGATTTCTGCTTTCGCTCTCTCGTTCTGCGCTTCTGCCTCCTCCTCTTTGCCCTTTTGCTTTCTGACCGCACACAGTCACAAGAAGATAAGGTTATGAACTGCCACAACAAGCATGCGCAACACACTTCCGACCTCTGTGGCATGCCTTTCTGGTGTCACGTTCTTACGGGAACCAGCAGAGTCCCATCTTTGCTGGTACTTATTTAGGTATTTTTAATAATGAATGTTTCAACTTACACCTCAAAACTGCAAGAAACCTGTTTTTTTTTTTTGACAAGAAGCCAGTGTACTGATACTTGTGTCTTCTTGTGTTGCCTGAGTTTTCTGCCACAGTTCAAATGCTTGCAGTAAGGGGAAACAGCATCACTAAATTGCCCATAGTGACCGACTTTGTTGGATGGATATAAAAAGAAATAATAAAAAAAATGCCAGATACAACAGCGCATACAGACTGAATGGCCTGAAATCTTACATATCATTTTGATGATTCAGACCAAGACTACCATATAGAACAGTAATAATCAATAAAATTTTATTTATCAGCTTTCAATACAGGCGTGTGTTTTTCGTGGATGGTAATATCAACATACTTAATGGCTGTATAACAGACCAAACCTAATATCTTGATTTATTTCGGCCCAGTGATGGGGAAGCGGCGTGGCAGATGGGTGTGAGTCCATGCACACACATGGGGGTTCGATCCTCACCGGCGGGGAGCTGCGGCTCGTCGCCATCGCTTTCGATCGTTTGTACCTGGACATCACGGGCAAAGGACACAGCGTGGTGCTCCATGGCACCCGTTACTCTGACCGACCCTAAAACGCCACTGGCACCTGCGACGGCCCCTAAGTCGGCGCGTTTTAAGCGTCCTGGAAGGATCTGTATTGGGAGCTTTGCAGGAGACTCGAAACGAGCTATGCCGCAAACACTGAAGGGCTGTAGGCGCAACGCTTTCGGTATTAATCTCAGTACTCCGGTCCCATTATATCCATACATCGCTATTGGCACATGCGTGCCACGAACTCTTACATTAAACTAATACATATTTATTACACACTAAACTGACTCGCACGTCGGAGTCAGTCCATCAAATTAAAGTTAATTTATATACGAGACTGCAGCAACGTATCGTGTTGAAATTAAACTAATAATAAAACTCGGACTCGAAACTAGTTTTTAAACTTACATCGTAAAAAAAGTAAACCAAACAAAGACTGCAGACAGACTATCCCGATCAGCGGCCCGATCGAGGCAATACATGGCCCCATTTAATGGTCTCCATTTTTCTCAAGAACTATAATTCCTTCCTTCGCAGCTTGAACGCTTCCTGCTTGTTTTGCTGCTCAGAGCTATTTTAGGGACACGCTGTCAGTGACCCCCGGGACAGAAATACCCGACGGCGAGAAACACGAGGCCGGAAGCGACGCGCCGCTCCAGCGTGTTTGTAAACACCGACCTACGGGTACCCGCCTGGCTCAAACAGACTCGCCTATTTTCACAAACGAAAATTAAACCCTTCAACCATTTTCAGCTTAGGCAATTGGAATATAAATAGTCACGTTAGTTTTGCTATTTTCAATCCATCTTCTAACCATCTTTTTCATTACATGGTTGTAGGGGCACCTGCCCCCTATCCCATGCAGCACAGGGTTACAAGGTAGGGCATCCTAGCCAGGTTCTCAGTCCATTGCAGGGGACACACACAAACACAGGTCCCACACAGGGCTTCTGGGATTGCTACACTGCCCCCTGCTGAAAGGAGCCACTGCACACCTTTATTTCATATTTCAGATTCAGCGATTGCTTTAAGAAGGTGCAGCGAAACATCCAGGGTGACGTGGTAAGCTACAGTGAGGATCACTACAATACATATCCATATATAATTAGAGCTGGTATCTACAATATACTATAATGTATAGTGTAATATACTACACTGAACTGTTTACACCAGTCTCATTTAACTTGCATGTACATTCGTACCTGTTCATTTGTCCAAAAGAACTTAAGGCTAAGGCATATGTGTAATTTTTTATCTGGAATTCTTATAGACAGTATGAGGACCATTAAGGTCCCGGTAATCCATCTCTTCTTGATATAATACAGGTATTGTTCATGGAGCAACAATACTCCAAGAGAGGCTCAAATATTTGCTTTTGCTTCTCCCTTTCACGCCTTTGTTTGTGTTTCGTAACTATACACCCCCAGCGTTGGGTTGCAGGACGTGGAACAGAAACCCGCCCCTTGTGAACAGGGACCATCTCAGAGAAAGAGCAGTTCTATGAATTCTTATGTAAATAGAGGCCAACAAACTGTGCACGGGTCTGGATCTTCCTGAATTCCTTACCACAGACTTCTAGGTAAGAATATCCTTTCTTTCGTTTGAGGTGTGTGTCAGACTGGTCAGGTGGGGTTTTCAGCTAGTTTTCTTCATAAATATTTGATCAGTCAGAGAGGGATGGAGTAGGTTATTGTCTGTGTAAGACAAGAAAAATTAGGCAAATGTTTGTTTTATAAAATATTAATAATATTTATTTGTAAAAGAGGTATTATAACTTATTTTGGGTTGAAACCTAAATTATACATTGTACGTCGTAATTAGACAGAAATGTAATTACTATTAATATAATTAATGTAGAACTTAGTGCATGTGCAGTAGCCCAGTAAATACAATGAACACATGTAATATGTAATGCAATATGTAAAATATATAGTGCAATGCAAAAGTTTTAAGCAATGAAAACATGGAAAAACATGTAAATAGGTGGCTAATCTTATTGGATTTTCACAATGGTTCCTAAAAAGAAAAACACAATATGCAAAGCTCATGCCATGATTATTATTTTGATTATGATTTTATTATCATCAACAGCAAAGGTTAATCTTAATCAATCATAATCTTATATGTGCTGTGTCATCCATGCCCAGCTATATGAACGTGATGAGGTGAATGCAGATCGTGAATGCAGGTAGGCTATTGAAAACAGAGCAGTTACTTCTAGGTATTTAAAAAAATCATGGTTTTCTTATACATGTTTCGCTGCAGTCTCTGAGGAAGGATGTCTTATTCTTGAATAATTATTCATTAATAATTCCTGGTAGTGTGAAAGGCTCAACAGTAAGTATCCCATCGAGAGGATATAAATAAATTACAGTTACACGTCCACCTGATGCTTCTTTACTTACTTATTTACTTACCGTTAATCCATTGTTAACTTTAACACTGCCCTCCTTCTGTAGTTAGCACTCAAGAGGAAAAGTAATCTTTAATTATTTCCTACTAAACCAAAAGAAGAACCTTAGATAAAAAATATTATTATTAGTAATGCCATCCAGTCTACACAAAGAACTCTGGGCATATGGTTTTTTAACACGCCGAAAAAGAATCCTTTGCTTTTGACAAGCCAGATGGAGGACGGTGATAATTCTTCTGACTAATCTTTGGAAATCTGTACAGCCATGTTCGTCGATTTTACAAGAGAGAACATTCCAGAGTGGTTAAGAGAAGACCAGTCTAGAAGATAACAATGCTTTAAGTAAAAGGCTAATTAAATTCTCTTCAAACTTGTTTTTTATACACTCCAGTGAAAAAAATGACATCTTGTATGGGATAGACATTTTGCAATTGTTTGGGCCAGTTGCTGTCATTTTTCATGTTGAGAATTATGATTCTGTGAAAAGAAGACTATGAAACTGCAATCATACAAAGGCCTAATTTATTGCTTTTTTCTTTATATACTTCAAACTTCTGGAATGGATCAACTGATCTTAACTTCATTCTGAAATTTCAACATGCTCTGGTGAGTTTCTGCGCAGTAACATCTTGGAATGTTTGGTAATGAGATCTGTGTATCATTAATGTTATGGTTGAATAAAGTGTCTCCGTGAGCAATATATTTTTTGCATCTTTTTAATGCAAAGGAAGTTTATTTTAATATTCTGTGTTTTAAAGAATGTATGTGCTTAGGCTGATGCAAAAATGCATTACAACATCTGCCACAAATGAAAAACACTTGTTTGTTAAGCTATGTAGTAATCGTTTGTATGTTTTAATGATATCATATGAAGAAACAAAAATGTTTACTGAAATAAGTGTGTTAATTTTTACTGGGTGAAGCTACACAGAACTCGTGTTGGATAATTTAAATGTGTTATATACCTGTAATTGCTTTTGGATACTGATTAACTGATCTCATAATTTCATATCTTCGTATTATACTTACTAGCATATGTGTACTGAGGGAAAGCAAAGTAGCACTGAGATTGGCTCATTTTCTTCCGGACTCGTAAGTAATCCTAACAGCCTCAAATGAACTTTGTAACTTATATTTTGTCAGGGTCAGGTGAGTGAACATCAAAGGAAATTGTACTGCCTCGTTTTCACTTATAAGGTTATGATTAATTTAATGTTGTAACTTGCATACTGCCCAAGAGGCTGTGTAATGCTGATTTAAGCTTTACGGTGCTTAATCGGGTAACTTTTTGACTGTCGTTGTTGTTGATGGTGATTTTATGATGTGATATTGATTTTGGAGAATAAACTGTGATTATTTCAAACGGTTATTCATCATTATTGTTCCGTTAAAGAGCTCAATTTATATGAATTCTTTGTCCACTCCCTAATTGATTTTCTTCTTTATTTATTGAACTATGCTGCATGTAAAATCGGGAATAGTAGTTAACAGCTTATTTAAAATAATGCCATCAAACCACTGATTGTATAGATTTATCTACGGCGTTGATAATACGCAATTCATTCAGTGGAATGTGGGACTTCTTATGTTAATTTTTTCTGATGTTTAAATGACCAGGTCACTTAGCGCCTTTTCATTACTCATGTACTACTAACACATTTGATCAAGAAAAAGATATTAGCAATGGCAATACAGATAAAGAGGTGTCACAGGCGTGTGGGTGTCGTCCAACTGTTGGGGTCAGGACGAGTCACTTTAGGAAAATGACATGTATTTGCGTGGATATCGCCCTCATCTATTATTATGGCTTTGGCCTGCGATGCAGCTACGCAATGTGTTCAGTAGTGGGAGCCATTGATCTGTCTTCATTTTAGTCAACATCGCCGAGGTTAGCGGCCGCCAATTGAAAACGAGTTATGGTTTTACGGACACCTGAGGGGGCCCAGTAAAATTTCAGATTCTCATTCATCGCCGCTCGCGGCCAATGAAAATTCTGGAGGCTGGACCAATCCCCGTCACGAAGGGGAGGGGCCTGGCTGAGCTGGCTGCCCTCGCATCCAGATCTCGGTCTGGGAATTTCAATTTGCGATCCGGGAGCGTGCCCCGGAGTGTCCGCCGCGGGAGCGCGTACGGAGACGCGTCGCCACCCCTCGCCTTTCCAGCACCAGGTAAGGCGTCCGGAGGCGCGGCCGGCCCCCGTCTGCGAGCCGCGGGGGGTGTTTCGGGGGTGCCGGGGCACGTGGGGGCGTGTGGCGCGGCGCCCCGGTACGCGCTCCGCTCAGACGCCGCCGCTGCCGCCCCGCTCTCGGGCTGAGACTGGCCGCTCGGCGCGTAGCGCCCCCGGGGCGGTCTGCGCGCTTTTCCCATCGCGCCTAAATAACCGGGATAAATCGGCGCGCAGCCCGTAAGTGTCCGCGGTCCGCGGCGGCGTGAGACCCGCCGCCCTGAGAGCCCCGCCGCCCGGCCCGAAGCCGCCCTGTCTTACCCGGACCCCCGGGATGCCGCTCCGCTCCGCACCGGGCGCCTCCTTCCCTCCGCCCGCCAACTCGCCGGTCCTGCCGGATCGCGCGCGTCGGCTTAGCGCTTCGCCCCCGGCGGCGCGGCTGCCGGGTCCGAACGGTGCCGGTAACGTGGCGGCCGGACCGGGCCGGGAGGGGCGCCCGCATCCGAGCCCCTCGCCCCTCCGGGTCTGGGCGGCCAGATGTGTGGGGGCGGAGCGGGTCGGGCGGTTCTGGGTGGCAGAAAGGCACCCGGACCTGCGAAGGTCGGTTACGGCTCCCCCCCTCCTCCCGCGGTTTGATACGGAAGAGTGCCCCCCCTCGTCGGGCCGTATATATAATATAATATAATATAATATAATATAATATATATGTATATAAGGGGGGCACCGGCACCGCGACGCCATTTTAAAGGCCGCTCGTCTCCGAACTGCGCTCGTGGCTTAAATGCGTGACTGACTCCGCCGCGTTCATCCCCGCGCGCTCGCCCCCACTTCTGCCGTTACGGCTCGCGCCCGGCTGCTCGTGTCCCCCAGCGGCTCGCGCCCGGCGGATGCCCGCCTGGCACGTGCGCTCACCGTGCCCGCGCCTCGCGGCACGCGCGAGGGCATTTAAAGGAAAGCGTGTTCCCTGTGCGCGGCCCCAGCCCGGCCAGGCGCGGGTCCTACGCCGGGATGCGCTTCCTCCTTTAGTCTGGGACCGCCTGCTTAAGGCCGAAGCTTGTCCGCTTTGAAGGCATAAAAATGCGAGAACGACGCTGAACTGGCTCCTTTCTGACTGTAATTAAAAACAAAAAACCTCGCCCAATGCATAACTATAATTTCACCCCCCCTCCCCTACCCAAAGCAAACCTTAACCCCCTTGTTGTTTAGAGCTATAGTACCGGGAGACGGCAATAGAAAGAGGAAGATAAGACTTGGTGCGTACACAGAAAGGGTGCACTGTTTTCAGTTTAAAATGCTCCGTTGTGAAACAAATGAAAGTAAATACAAGACAACTCAGTGGCTTTTGTCGCCTTGCCGAAGCACATGACAGCTAAGGCATGCCATAAAATCATGTCATCAAATGCTTCCTGTGTTAAGATGTGCAGACAGCAAGCTTGGTGGAAGGAAATGCATAAATTCATGATTTATCAGTACAATTAAGCTGGTATGATAAATGTTCTTCCCGAATGGTAGCCATCTGTGATAATTTAAAACTCAAAATATCACAAAACACTCAGGCTGCTGTGGTGACAGTTTTCTTTATTACTCGCACTTTGAAGAATGTGTAATTGCTGTAGTGTTAAATGGCCTCCCCAGTAGAGGTGTAAAGGATTAGTAATCTTAATTTGAGAAAATTAATACTATTAGCTAAATTAAGAGTAGTCGGCATAGTTTAGTCTCTCGGGTGACCTCATTCGAAAAAGACTCCAGGGTTGTTTGGTCACTTGATGTTCACTGAATCGCAGAGTGAGACTTGCCAGCAGTTTGTAGTCACACTTTTTAATGGTGTAATGGAGTAAATGTAATAGGTAACTTGTTTAAACACCTCTGGGGTTTTGTCCGTGTAACTAGGAGGTGCAAGATGGCACTTACTGATCTCTTCTTTGCCAAACACAAGTCGTACTATAAAGTTGTAATCTGCACTCCCTGTAAGCAATTGGGAGATTTATTTCATTATAGTGTGAGGACAGTGCGGTATAATAGCTGGCCTATTCTTATGAAAGAGCAGTGTTGCCTGGGAATTGGCTCATATTCTATTTATAGTATGATTCTCCATTGCGCATGACAGTATCGTGTTGTGTTGAATCTTCTAATTCCTCATAACAGAGCAGGTGCTGTCTCTCACTGCACATAATCACCTCGTGGCTGTATACTTGGCACTGTTTAATTTGGCGGTAACTTCTGTGTGTTTTGGAAGCTAACACTAAGCCTTTCCATCAGAAATGGGGATATATTTATATGACTGATATATATATGTGTGTGTGTGTGTGTGTGTGTTTTGGCTCCCTTGACATGTTAAAGCATTTCAGAGGTTAATTACGTACACTGTCACAAGTTACATGAGTTGCCCTTGAGAGAGAGCAACAAATGTTGTTTTAGCCATCAAGATGTTAATGTTAACATTATGTATGTATGCACGGACGTGCGTGTTGCATATGCGGAGAAACTGCTGTTCTTTAGCCAATTGTCTGAATAGCTTGTTGTCTCAAAAGTCCTTGCCCTCATTTCCTGAAGCGCCATGCTTCAGCTGGGGCGTCGAGGGCACCTCAAGTTCTATACCCTGCCTCTGAGAGTTCCCCAAGGCACCTCAGAGCCTTTCTGCTCCTCCATCCCCATCTCCTCTGCACTTGGTCCTCCAGGAGTTTGTAGAAGTTCCTGTCCATGTTCAAGAGGCTGGAGTGGCATAAGCGCTCTTGCATTCGGTGTTTCTGTGGCTTTCAGTCTGGAAAGGGCAGCTGAAATTGGGGTAATGTGGCCTAATTCTTCCCTGTGTGAAGGGCGTCCAAAAATAACTTTCTATATTAAAATAAGAAAAAACACTTTTTTAAATTCCGTTTACCAAGCAGTCATTTGTTCTTCTGCATAAAGGTTTTAAATATACTGCCCTAGCAGCACATTTTTTCACTTCATATTCAACTCCCACCTGGATTTCTCTACTGAGAAGAATGACTTGCTGTTTCTCGTCCTTAATTGTGCTAGATCTGTTACCGTATTGTTCCTCGGAGCACGTTCTAATGTCCACTTCTTTGTTGTCCATCTGCCATCTCTTTGTGTTGTCGCAGTGCAGCGTGATTGATGTGTGCTCCCTGGGTTTTACACTGATCTGTTTTTTGCACCCTTTGGACTTTTCACAAAAGACCCAGGCAGTGGTTGTGCGAGGAACAAACCAGAAAAGCAGTAGATTAGATGGCGTGCTTTACTTTATGGATGCTGTGTTTTGGAGTGGCTATGCAGTTGATTAGCACTCTGTGGCTGGAAATCTTTCAATACCATTTTGTTGTATTTGGCTGGTGATCTACGGTAAATATTATTCTTAAATGTTTGGGTCAACAGTAGCATTAAAATAAGTATTTTCACTATGGCCATTGCTAAACTTTTGCAGTATTTGCTGTAGCTTGCAATCTAGTTGGTTCTCTGTGTCTTGCTGTCACGGGGAGAAAAACTTCCGAACATCAAGGCCACTTTTTAATGAAGTAAATACACTGTAGGTTGAATAAAATATATTTTACTATCCATTTAAT
>JAODKM010000005.1:321625-335896 GCA_026780845.1 Petrocephalus sullivani | reverse complement strand
CTGAACTATACAAGTGTGTTTCTAATCTAGACTTGAATAGCGATAGTGTGCCTGAATCCCGCACATCCTTGACTGGTAGCCAGTGAAGGGAAGACAGGATAGGGGTAATATGATCACATTTTATTTTTAGTTTTTGTGAGATCTCTGACCACTGTTTTAAACTGAGTAGGAAAGCCACTAGGGTTGAGGTTTACAAACTTACTACGAGCATAGTGTATAAACTGCCAATAAGGATGCGAGCAGCAAAAGCGGCTCCTGGGAGTGTCCTGGCAGCAGGGCATCCATGACGCAGCCGTGCCCCCCCCCCGCCGTCTCCTGGAGAGCTGGGTGTTCGCCTGGCTGCCTGCCTCTGGCCCAGATAACCAGCTGGCTCCCCTCCTTTTCCGTCCTCCTCCTCCTCCTCCTCTCTGCTGTGCGACTGACCTCAGGTGTTTCCCTCACTAACAGTGTTGTTCTCTCTTCTCCTTCCCCTTCTCTCCCCCCTCTCTCTCCCTGCGCTGCTGGTCTGAGGTGTTTCGCTAACTAACGGTGTCTCTCTCTCTTTCTCTCTCTTTCCTCCTTCACGCTCGTTCACTCTTGGTTTGCCATGCACACCCTTATCTTTTTTTATTTCCCGCTTTCTTGTCCGCATGGATTTCGCTGTGGCCCCATTTTTCGCCCCCAGTCTATCTTCATGTTTCCCCTCTCTCCCTCCTGCTCCTCCATCTCATCCCTCCCGCTCAATCTGGACACCATCTCTGAGCTGGACGTTCCTTCCGACATCTCGGAGGACGACCCCCTGCCCTGGGCAGACGAGCTCGACGGGGAATGCTTGGGCACTTGCCCTGGGTACTTTGCCGAGCATGCCGACGGCTTGGACGTGCCCGGGCATATTTGCCCTTTTGGCCCCGCCCTCTTGGAGGACAGTTTCCCCGAGGAGGCGGAGCTTGTGCCCCCTGTGGAGGCCCCTCCCACCCCAGGCTTCTCCCTCCTGGGCTTGAGGCTCTCCTTGTTCCTGGAGGAGGACTTCTCGGGCCTCCACGAGGCCTGTGTCTCCCTGGTGCCCGCGGGCCTGCGGCCTTACCTGCTGCCCGGCTCACCTTCACTGCTGCCCTCGCTGCTCCTGGCCTTCGCTGTGCTGCTGTCCGCCTCCCAGTCACTGCCCCTGTCCCTGGTCCTGGCCCTGCCTCTCGCCTTGTCCCTCTGCTACCTGGAGCCAAAGGGTCCCGAGATGCCTGTGTACCACGTGGTCCCCCGACACACCACGGCGGTCCTGCAGGAGGACGTGTGCGACCCGGCCGCCTGACCCCGTGCCCCGATCCCCCTACTTGGCCCTGCCTGCCCCCCTCGCCCCCTTATGTTTGCCCACCCCCCCTGTTCTCCAAAGCCCCGCAGGGTTTTGTGTGTCAAGCACGGGTATTTTCAGGAAAAGCTTCCCGGTCCCTTCCACGTCTCTCTTAGACCACATTCAGTTTTTAATCCCCTTTGATAAATTAGCAGCTTCACCCGTCTCCTCAATTCTTTGCCAGAACATCCTTGTGCTGAAAAAGAGAAAATTTGCGAAGAAGTGAACCTAATCAGTGTAACCCGTCGTGCAATAAGACATCCCTCCTAGATGTGACGTACAGTAGGCTTTAAAGTCTTCTTCCACAAAGTCCTCCATTATCAGATGAAGGCCTGAGCCTTCAATTCCTGCTGATTATTGTTTTGAAGTAGTTAATAGGAAGTTCCGTATCGTTTTCATTCACGAGTGAAAGCCCAAGGCTGCCCTATCAGTCGCCTCCGATTCTCCTCCCGTGGTCGATTAGCCGCAGACCCGCCCCACCCTCCCCGTTTCCAAACGCACAGGAAATGCACAGAAAAGTGAGCTGCTAGCCACGCATTCCCAGGATGCCCTTCCACCTTACCCGCACGCCCTGTTATGATTGGCTGCTCGACAATCATCGCCAAACAGGTCCTTTATGTCCTGGATAAAGGCCTACCCTTTTCCATTGCGCCATTCTTTTCTGTCCCAAACCTCACTTTCATTCCCTCCCCCCCGAACCCGATCACCTCCCATCGAAAACGTGAGTCAACAGTTTCCGTGGCAACGCAGGTGGAGGAGGGCTCTGGCGAAGGCATGGCAGGCTTGGCCACCCAAACGGAGCTCACTGAGGTCCGTGAGGGCAGTGGCAGTTTTGGGCGTCTACAGTTCTCTTACATGAAGGGGGGGGGGCAGCTTTGGGCACCTACCATTCTGTGATGTGGGGGGGAGCGGGTAATGTGGGCTGTGACCTGGTTTATCTAACATGTCCTTTCTTCCCTACGCTGCAACAGACTGATGGCGACACGGAGGACTCCCAGCAGCAGAAGGTTGACTAATTGAATGGTTTCTGCGTCTGTGTTGCCTATGGGTGTTCACAGCTTCTTGCGTATTGATTTTATTATTTTTCTCTGGCTGGGCATAGACGGGCATGACTTGTGCGTATTGCATTGGGTTTTTTTGGTCACTTTGGCTTTAATGACAAGGGGACACGGCACAGCAGCTCGTCCACCCAGAATGCACTTTGGCAGAGCGGCGCAAAGCCGCAATCCCTCAGAAGGAAGTTATTAGGCCTGGATCCTTATGCCAGAGTGGAGTCAGGCAGCCGGGCAGTGCACTACGTAAGAGCGTGGCTCTCCGATCACGAGGCCATGAGGCCATGAGCTCATGTCAAGTCAGAAAAATGTCCTACACTGTTTATTCATATACATATAGAATTTGCTTGTAATCATGTTTATTTGATTGGTGCACAAACTCTTGAGTTGACGCTGTCTCCTGCGGGGAGCTGTGTGACCCCCGCCAGCCTCCCCCGTGTGCCCCTGTCATTACACTTTTCCACTGTGGGCTTCTTCCATTGCTCCTGGTTTTTGTGTTTGCCTGCTGTTCCACTGTCACATTGGTCTCCCTTCGTTTTTGATTCCACAGAGCAAGTTGAGAGTACAGGGGGAAAATATATATGTCAGACATAGCAATTTAATGTTGGAGGTTGGTATGAAGGCCACTTCGGCAATGCTCCCAGAATGCACCTCTCTGCCTCCTGGCCTGGTCTGCGCTCTTGAGCTCTGCGTTTCAGACGTACTGCATGATCTGCATGTGAGCCGAGGGGGGTGCATGCTCAGCCCCCCTGCCCACATATGGGTGTCAGTCACTGGTGGTGGAAGGGATTTGGGGGGGTGGTGTTGTCCACTGTTATGGGGCCTACAGTCTGAATGTGTGCGGTTCTATGGTATCTGATCTGCGATCATTCTCTTCCCTATAAACATAACCTCACTAATATAGTTTCTTTAACAGAATTTTTCGCTTTGGTGGCTTCATTCATTTTTCTCCGTCTCCGTGGTATTTATAATAGACAGCCTTTCAATCTCAAGTAACCTGATGAACCCGCATATCAGAAATGTGGAGTTTTCAGTACTGCTTTTGCATCAGGCACCTCGTGGTGACCTTGTAATCAATAGAAGTGCTCCAGTGAGCCCTAAGCCTGCCGAGGATCAGATACAGACACCTGGAAGAGAATAGTCAACTGAGAGTCAACTCTTCTTCCTTCCTAGAGAGCATAGCTCACTAAGAGTTGGCTTCTGCCTTTCTGTAAGTGCAAAGCCAATCGAGTGACAATTTTTCTGCCTTTCTGGAAGAGGTATAGCCAACTAAGAGTCAACTTTTCTGCCTTTGTAGAAGAGCATAGCCAGTTGAAAGTCAACTTCTGCCTTCTTCGAAGAGCATAGCCCACCAAGAGTCGACCTCTGCCTTGGTATAAGAACATAGCCTATTGAGTCGGCTTTTCTGCCTTCCTGAAAGATCATAGGCAACTAGGAGTGGTGAACTTGTCTATAGAAGTGCGGTGAGCCCTAAGCGTGACGAGGACCAGATACAGACACCTGGAATAGAATAGTCAACTGAGAGTGGACTTTTCTGCCTTCCAAGAAGAAGCATAGCTCCCTAAGAGTTGACTTCTGCCTTTCTGTAAGAGGTATAGCCCACTTAGAGTAGACTTTTCTGCCTTCCTAGAAGAGCATAGCCCACTGAGAGTCAACTTTTCTGACTTTCTGGAAGAGCATAGCCAGCTAAGTCAATCTAATGAAGATGAACATTTGCGTCCTGACAGTCTAGAACTCCGGCAAAGGAAAGAAGAATGAAAAAAACAAAAGAACTAAAGAAATGTGGGGGAAGTGTAAGCAAACCCTGGGTCCCTGAAGAGGAGGGTGCCCCAGCTGAACAGGGGGTGCTATTCCACCGGTCGCCAGAGGACAGGGCGCAGAGGGATGGGCCTAGTCCTGGCGCCTGAACATCACTCCCAAGGCCATTTTAAAACGCTGTGATCTAACGTTCCAGTTTCACACTCACGCCCCACACAAAGGAAATGGCCAGTAAAAGGGGGCTTCGTCTCTGTGTTTGGTCACTTCAGACGCCACAGTTTTGATTTGCGGGTTCATACTCAAACTAAACTACAAATTCCGTACGTGAGCTGTGTCTTGCTGAGACCCTTTTAAAACAGAGTGGCAATAAAGTGCTCCTGAATGGTAATGCAATCAGTAGTATTCTTCAATAATGAAATAGTGCCACTGAATGTGTTTGTCTCATTTATTCTTTAAATGGAGGGCCAAACATGGTGCCCCTGTATTGGACTGGACCACCTTTTCCCACCGTTTGAAGCATTCCTGTTTTAAGGGTCTGGTTAGACACGGTTACCATTTTATCCGGCATTCATTTTCATTTTATTTATGAGCTAATGCATTTGTTGTCCATTATTGTTCCCCAACCTTCCCCAACCTCCCCCTGCTGTGGTGTGGGGTCCCAGGACCTGGATAAGACCCAGGAGGACGTTTTGAAACACCAGGCTAGCATTAGCGAGTTAAAGCGCAGTTTTATGGAGTCCACCCCCGACCCTCAGCCCAATCAGTGGGACAAACGCCTTACTGCCAGTCCCGCCACCAGCCTGCGTCTGCGGGCCCAAGCGGTATGTGTCCCACTTTCGTCTCCCTCTGCCCCTGCTCAGTGAGTTCGCGGTGGCACCGGCCTGGTGGTGGGCACCCTTTTCCTCTGCCCCATTAACCACACCGCTTCCTGTTCGTCTCCTCGCCGAAGCACCACTGGTGTCTGCATGCGTTTTGCAGTCTGTGGATTTATCCCCCATTACCCATAATTCTTGGCTGTCACAGGGGCAGCTGCGGGCTTCTTCCTGTTGGATCTCTGCTGCAGTGTTACTGTTTAGTTGTGTTCGCCGTCAGACATGGATGCTTTTAAATTCTCCTGTGAATCTTCCAGTCCCTGCAGCCCCTCTGCCTTTTTCTCTGCGTTGCGATACAGGTGTCTGGCATGACCTCCGAGCTCGGTTTCTGATGTTTCTGTGCTTCATCTGTCCGTCTGCTCCAGTCAGACGTCCCGCATGCCAGCCTTTTTGTTGTTTTGTTTTGTTCTTGTTTTGTCTGCAGACTCTCCTTTTGTTCGTTTGATCCTTCTCTCTTAACACTGTGATTTGCCATGTAAAATGGATCTTTGTGAAATGTCATAATAGCCCTTTCTCTGTCCTAGGTTTGCTCTTTGATCTCAGTGCCACACTGCATGCTAAAATACGTCTCCCCAAATAAAAATTTGAACAAAATTTTGCTTACGGGCCGCCATGACATGGCGTGGCTGCCCGATCCCCGGCTGGTAGTGAGCGAGCGAGAGGCCAGCCTCTCGGACGCCGCCTCCCCATAGCGGGCCGCTAGCCGCTGTAAGGCTCCGTGCCATTCCCGCCGCTCCAGGCGCCGTTTTTCCGCTCTCCAAACACAGCTGCTTTTCCCGCTCGTCCTGCCGTTTCCCGCCGTGCCGCTTTTGGCTCCCTTACCCGTCCGTAGGTCCGCCGTGTTTCCATATCCCCTTTAACTCTTTCTTTTCCTTCTCCTCATCCTCTAACTCACTCTAGGGCTTAGAAGAGGAGATCCCCAGCGGCTCAGTTTTATCGAGCGCCGTTCCCTCCGGCCCAGCTTCCGCCTGCACTACCAGCGTGCCAGCAGCAGAGGGCGCCATTGCTGTAGCGTCTCCCCCCGCGGCCGCACATGCTGTCGAGGTGCCCCTCAGTGAACGGAGCGTCCCCGTAACCCTGCGAGAACACTAACACGCATCCCATTGTCTGCCAGTCTGGGCTCCACGCATGTCCATCAGTCGTTTCATTTCTCAGACTTAAACAGACAAAAAGGTCTCCAACATATTCGTATTGCTAAAGCTTGCCATTTTATTTCGAGTAATGGTGAATGAGCACAGTGTTTCTGAATAGCTCCATAAAGAAGAGTTTCATTAAATAGGTTCTACTTGTCTTAGTATGTGTACATACTCAGATTAATTAAAGGCAAAATTCAGACTGGGCCGCAAACATACGTGGAGTTACCTGGTCGCCCATGAATGCTGGCGTCTCTTGGCACGCGGCTTTTCCTGTGTCTAACAGCATGTGTAGGGGGCTCCCTTGGCCAGCCTGCCGTGGTGGGGGTCCCGTGCCGTGCTGTCCATGCCTCTCGTGTTCTGGGTTTCTGCCGCGAGCGTGTGTGTGGCTGTCGTCGCCCTGGTTGCCCTTTTCTGTCCCCCGCCACCCCCGCGTTCATACCTAACTCTGCCGTCATCTCATCTCTTTCAGACACGTTTTCCGCTCGCCTCTCTGGCTTCTCACATCCGCCCTTTTGTCATCATTTGCTGTCATCCTCTTTTGGTTGCGGTATCTTTTATGTTTTCGTTTTTTTTCCTTATTTTATTTTTTTTTTCCCTTTTATTTATTCCCCACCCCACTCGGTGTAGACCGCAGAGGACAAACAGAAATCAGACCCTGTCGAGCAGACGGAGGTTGAGATAGAAGAGACTGTAGTCATCAAGGAGGTCAGGAAGGTGCCCAAGGTGGAGGTGACTGCGCCCGAGGTCGTCTTCACAGCCGCCGTGGCCGAGAAGGAGAGGAAGATGGGAGGAGAGGCAGAGGGAAGTGGAGGTCAGGGGGTCCCAAAGAGGGACAGCACCTCCTCAGATAGCCGCAGCGAGAGCGAGGATGAGGCAGAGTACCGCCCTCAGCCCCCCGGCGTCTCTGTGGACCAGATCAAAGAGGTACCAGAGGAAGAGGAGGAGCTGGCTTCGGAGGCCCAAACCCCAGAGGCGGAGCCAACCATGGCATCGCCCCGCCCATTCGCCGAAGAGCAGGAGTCAGCCCTGAAAGACGAAGCCCAGAACGGCCACCCTGAAATGCAGTCGCCCAGTGGCTCGCTGGAGGAAGATGAAGAGGAAGGAGAGCCCAAGCTGAATGGGGACGCGTCCCGCACGGAGACGGACCGCCTCCCGCAGGTTATCTGTTGCTCCGAGGTAAATCCCTGGGCGCTGCGTGGCAGGACCGCACCGCGGACACACTCCGGCTTTATCTGTCCCCCCGCCGTCTGCCCCGCCCCCCTGCTGCCCCTGTACGCCTCCCCAGCCCCCGTCAGTCCTGCTCCTTCTGACCACTATAAGAACGGGCATGTTTGGCACTCGAGATCCTGCCCGCCGCTAATCCTGAGCACAGCTTTCAGCTACATGTTTGTTTATGGGACCTTACTCCGGCTTGAGTGGCCTCTCCAGCTTCTCACCAAGGCCGAACGATGCGCTGGTTGAGCAGAAGGGGGTGCCGTGCTCAGTCCCGGTTGACGAATGACGAGTTTAACACAGAAGTAGTATAGCGAGTCAGGGTGGGTGCAGTGTTTTGCATTTTTTTATCTTTTTATTATTAAATTATTATTTATTATTATTAAACATCTTTTTATTATTTCCTCCTGCATGCAGTTAGATGCGTGATCCAACCAAAGATCTCTCCTTAATTTGCTGGGGTTTATTTTTTGGTTTTTAGAGTGTGTATGGTACACATCACTTCCTCCTGGCTGTGAATGTGTCGCCTTGCGTGTTCCGTGTGTGTGTGTGCGCGCGCATGTGTGCGTGTCCTCTTCATTGCTGTCCTCGCCTGCGCTCCGCAGCCCCCAGTGGTGAAGACGGAAATGGTGACCATCTCTGACACATTTGCTGCCCAGAAGACGGAGATCTCTACCAAGGAGGTGCCCATCGTGCACACAGAGACCAAAACCATCACCTACGAGGCCGCGCAGGTATGGACTCAGTCCCGGCCCCGGACGCCGCCCCGTGGGCCCACAGCACGCCTGTTAGCGTCACTGTGTGTTACACTTCATGATGAGCGCACTTTGGGCCCAACCTCCCACAGGTGGACGGCGCCGGAGACGGTGAACCCGGTGTGCTCATGACGGCACAGACCATCACCTCGGAGTCCCTGTGCACCACCACCACCACGCACATCACCAAGGTAACCGCCCACTCGCCGGCAGGCCACTCGCGCTCCCTGAATATTAATCCAGTTTGGAAGCAAACAGACTGCAGCTCGGTGCCTCGTACCTCAGAGGGGCACAGCGCCATCTGGTGTTTGAGTGACTCTGCTGACCGCCGTGCCTGGCACGCCTGCCAAACAGCTCAGAGTTGGTGTTGGCCCGACACAGAAGGGCACCCCTGGCTCAGCATTTGCCTGCCAGTGAGTCATACGGCAACAGACTGCCGATAAGCGCCCATCTCCCTGTAACATCGTGAGGCCGTACTTCAAACGCCAAAATCACGGCAAAGCTGCTCTCAGCTCTTCGGCATTTGAGCAGCGTGTCCCACTCCGTTATGCCCAGCAGGTGCTCCCACGCATACTGCGTAGAAGGTTTGGCACTCGTGCAGGACAATTGCAAAATGAAGTTGTGCGTTTATTACCTGCCGAAGTGAAGGAGCAGTTTGAGCTGTTTTAGTGTATCGTCACGTGGTGTGGGACACATTGATTAATTGTCGCATTTATCCGCAGACGCTGAAAGGTGGGCTTTCAGAAACGAGAATCGAGAAGCGCATCGTCATCACTGGAGACTCTGATATCGACCACGATCAGGTGAGACTGGAAAATCCACAGGTTCTGTGCTGGGTGTCGGTCTAGAGGAGAGGTCTCGCTGGAGCAGACCAGCAGGCCGGCGGAGGGCTGACATGGTGATTTAGGGTAGTTTTCCCCAAACCAGTCCTCGGGGGAACCATGCACATTTTTTTGTTTTTGCTCCCTCCCAGCCAATCAGGAACACCGAATACCCGGTACAGGTATGCTGGGAGCTGAGAGGAAGCAGAAACGTGGACTGGCCGGGGTTCCCCGAGGACTGGGTTGGGAAACGCTGTTTTAGGTGTGCCTGCTTAGGTGTCCCTGCTTAGGTGTGCCTGAGCACACTTTCGTCGTCATTGTGCGACTTTGTGTTATGCATCCAACTGCGTCCAACTAAACCTCTTTGAGCAGGTTTGGGCATGGTACAGAGCCATCACACTAGTTAAACGAACTGGACTTTGGGGATCAAGCATGCTTGTGCACGGTACAGGTCGCCTAGTGGGAGTACTCCCTTAGTGTGAAGTGGATAGCTTGTTAACTGCGAATAAACATTGCTTCCTGGGACAACACACCCCTTCCCCGGAGAAGAGCGCATTAAGAGGATTTTCATAAGCCTGGGGGAGTTCACTGGCTTTGTGTTGTAATGAAACCTAAAACAGGCAGACAGTACTACAGTGATGAGCACAGCACCGTCGCCTAGAGAGAGGAATCCCCTTATGGGAACAGTGTGTACCTTAGCGAAGACTGTGGGTTCAAATCTCATGACTGGCACGGTAAGTTATATCACCGTGGGGCTTTTGAGTAAGGCCAGCTGCTACAGGCTCACTGGCTGTATCCCGATCCTCACATGTATGACGCTTTATACAAACATAACGGAAATGTAATCGAAGGAATGCCAGGAATGTAGGGGGTTGTTCCAAATGAGCAACACAGCTCTATCTTGGATTTTGAATCAAATGAGAAACGGACAGAAAGCGACATGCCTGAACACGGAAATGAAGCCGGCAGCCTCCCTGGGGGTCCTGCAGCGTTAAAGACACTGTCATGGTGAGCTTTGCTGCCCGTGATGTTGGTGGCGTCGCGAGGATTCCCCAGCGATGCTGCTGCGTTGCATCCCAGCCGCCCCCCTCGGTCACCATCAGAGTCATTTGCACTGCCTGGAGAGGATCCCCGTTTCCATGGAAGCATGCAGTCCCCGCTCCCATGGGAATCAGATGATTCTGCGGCTATGAAATCCCCCGATGAATATCCTGAGCTAATGCAAAGCATTCTTCCCTGTTCCTGGGTGGGGTTCCGATCCGCCCTAGGCCTTGGCCCAGGCTATAAAGGAAGCCAAAGAACAGCACCCTGACATGTCAGTGACCCGGGTGGTGGTGCACAAGGAGACGGAGGTGATGGAGGAGGGGGAGGACTGAGCAGCCAGGTAAGTCTCCCTATCTGTGCCTGATTACGTCCCAGAATACTCCCTACTGATGTTTAGCATTAATATTCAAATGATACTTTCATGGTCTATCAGGAGTATGCTGGATACTACTAGCACTCTGCTAAGCATTATAAAAAGAGTCAACGCAGAGGCGGGCTCTCTCGCTGTGCTTCACTGAGCCTCCCCAAAGCAGCCAATCACAGCCATACTTGTGGTCATGTGACATGGGAGCCATCATGTCTACAGAGGGTTTTCTTGGGACATGAGTAATGGCGATACTTAATCTAAAGAAATGAATGCAGTTACACATACACAATACTGTGCAATTTAATGAGTTAACTCAATGAGGTATTGATTAACCGAACTGGTGGTGGAGTAAACAAATACTCGCCTGTATTGGGTGGTTACTGTAAATACTGTGGTGACTAGGAGAGGCTTTGAAATGGCCAAGCTGACAGTAGCGTATAGACCTGGCATAGGTGCTTCCTTTGGCTGGAGCCCGGCTGGGCCTCATAAACATAGCCGTTACTGTGCAGTTAGCCCATCTATAATAGGGCCATACACCAGGAAGGCTAATGAGGCGACTGACCGCAGTGTGGAGCTTCACCTACTGTCTGCCATGGCTGCCCTCCCCCAACATGGCAATTAAAGTGGCGCTTGTGGGCGGAGGATGTTTGCAGAAAGGAGACGGGCTTCTGTATGTCTTTATGCCTTTTCTTTTTTTTAATGGGATGAGAAACGTTGACTTGCTTGCCAAAGCCCTCTAACCCAGGAACGGCCTATGCACTTTTACTCATAAAGGTAGAAAGGTGCCTTGGCTTTCGCCCCAATTCCCTTTGTAAAGTCCTTTCTGTAAAAGCATTTTCGCTAGTAAACGATCTTGCCAAAAGATAAGCCTTAAAACAACTGGGAGTTGTAGTTTTTGGCCGTCCCACAGCCCAGTGCTGTTCCCCAGACCCGTAGAGGCGGTTTTAAGGACCGTCGTGCTCACATTGATGATTGATGGACCTGTCTTTACAATCTACCAATCGAATCAAAAAATCAAATGTGTCAAATGACAGACCAGCCTGGTTTGTCATTATGGATGAAAGTCCCTTTAGACAACAGAGGAAAGGAAACTAGGAATAATTTCCCTCGAGAATAGTCACTATAAATGCATTTTTCACAGATGGGTCACAGTTATGAAGAAGCCACGTGTCTCTTGATTATGGATGGTAATTAATAGGGATTAGTGTTTATAATCCGGTGATGTGGTTGTTCAGGCTGGGAACTGAGATGGTTCTCACTGCTGGTCTGGGAGTGTTTGATGAGCCCCGATCTGAATGAATTTATCTGTTCTGTTGCAGAGGAGACTGAGGAGCCAATGAAAAATCATGATATTTTCCAAGACAAAATCCCCCAATCATCTTTCCAAAAGCATCACCACGGTTACACCTCCAGACAAAGATGGCTCCCAAGGACCAACCTAACTGTCCATGCTTTGCACAAGTTCCATTTTTATCATTCATAAGAGAACCACTTACCTAACATGTGTAGCTTGTTTTAATTATTTAGTGCTTCTGCAAAAAAAATACATTTATTAAAATCTTCTAGGGTTTCGTAAACTGGTCATTTATTTTTTTGTCTATTCCCCCCCCCTCCCAGTAGCAGTCACATTCCTAGTATGTACATAACGGTTATTATTATTTTTTTTTAATCTTTTTTTGTGTATTTTTATTTTTTTTTTGAGGAACTACATCCTTTAAAAAGAGAAAATGAAATATTTAATGTCACTGTTCCGGATTCCTGAAGTTGACGTGGCCTAACGGAGAGATCGGCCTTGGTTCTGAATCGGTCTTCGCGTCACTTACTCCCAAACCACGTGCCGGCGGAGGATGGGCCACCGGCACGTGACTGTGGCATGTGCATCTGCGCGGGACCGGCAGCGGGGGGGAGCAGACAGACGGATCACCGCAGCGCGTGCTGCTATTCTGCAATGCCAACTGTCTCCCAACTATGCAGTCGGTCCATTTAAAACATTCCACACCTGGGAGGAGCCACGAACCTACCTCCATCCCTCCACGAGAAAAACCAACTAAACGAGGCAAAAACAAAGTGATACACCTGGGAACTCTAGGCAGCTTAAAAACTCGCTTTTCTGTAACTTTCTGGCATCATTAATCAGATTTATATTTGTAGATCTTTTTGCTATCTTTTAAAACTTTGTCTTAAGCTGTAAACCAATTTAGACCTTTTAATATATATATATATATATATATCTTTTGGATTTTTTTGACTAAAGTATACAAAAATGAATTGTGGCCCTTTAAATCCTTGTTTCTCTATAGGTATCCCTGAGAGAGACCATCCTTTAGCTTTGAGCTACCTGTGATGCGACCACCTTCCCGAGACCAGGTCCCGTCGCCCTCTTGCTCTCGGACTTGGTGTGCAGCCCCAATTTAGGCTTTTTAGCAGCTTGAGAAGTGTGTCCTGTCTTTCTGCACACACCCGTTCGGTGTTGCCCTGTTTAAAATAAAGGTTTGTTTATTCTCTGCCCGCTTGCTCCTGCTTGGTTTTTCACCCCTTCCTTCCTTCCTTGCGTTCTGGTATAGCCTCCGTTTCCCTCGTGGTCCGGATTTGTTCTACACAAGCAGCCTGTTCTTGCCCCTTAATTAGGTTTTAGCTGTGTTCCACATAAACTTCAAGTTGACTTCCTTCCATGAGACTCCATCCTAAATTCCTGGAAAGACCTCAAACTTTCTTCTTTGTTAACTGATGAAGGGACCCAGCTGGCTGAACACATGCACACAGGCAGTATATATATATATATATAGTATGTATCTAACACCTCCCCACTGCTGATCTGTGCTTACTGAGAGACTTTTGATTGATTGGCCTTTTTAGATTAAATGATTTTACACTTGCCATTAAGACTTTCCACCAGCCCTTCCCAAAATCCCAGTTAAGCTATTCAGGGATGTCAGCCATATTTTGGAAGCTCTTAAAAAAAATTTATTTGTGATTTCTAACTTGGTGGTAAACTATTTTCTAAGAGATCCTTTAATCCAGTCTCGTCTGACTTCATGATGCCTGGTGTCCTATTGCTATATCTGCCTGCATCTTCTGGTCTATGAGGCAGGCATGGATGTGAGGCCTGTTTCCATTTCACCTCTGTAGTGCAGATCCAAAGATTCACGGGGGGCGGGTGCCCATTCTGCTGGGCGGCTGCAGCTCTGCTGGAGCCTCTGACCGGTCTGTAAGCTGGCTGGGTCTGATTGCACTGGGTACTGGCCCAGACGCCACTTTTCCATCTTCGCCCGCCGCTCCGTTGGCTTCTCCCACATCCTGCCGCAGGGGTTCAGGGTGCAGGGGTCCCCCTCAGGTCCCGGTCCGACCCCTGGGCCTGCTCCCTGCTGCGCTTGGCGCTGGTCCGTAGCAGAGCCTGAGTGCTGTGTCTCGGGGGTGGTGTGCTCTAGCCAGCTCTGCATCCACTGTGAGGGGCGGGGAATTCAGATGGTGACCCTGTGCCCCCCCGTTATCAATCAGGTTCAGCTTTCAGTGCCCCCCTCCCCAAATGCAATTAGTAATAATGTCAGTAGTGCTAGGGAAGGCTAACTGAATACATGATCCTGATTCACTGTGCTGCTTCTGCGATACTTAGCATTAAAACAACAGTGTTAACATCTGTATATGATCATTTTTATCAGATTTTTTTTTTGTTTACCTTTACATAATGGACCGTTACATAAGAACTATACAAACGAGAGGAGGCCATTCGGCCCATCAAGCTCGTTTGGGGAGCACTTAACTAATAACTCAGAGTTGTTAAAATCTTATCTAGTTCTGATTTAAAGGAACCCAAGGATTTAGCGTGCACTACGTTATCAGGAAGACTATTCCGTACTCTAACTACCCGCTGCGTAAAGAAGTGCTTCCTTAAATCCAGTTTAAAATGTTCTCCCGCTAATTTCCACCTAT
>JAODKM010000005.1:306393-321285 GCA_026780845.1 Petrocephalus sullivani | reverse complement strand
TTCATCACACAAGAATAACTCTCATGGGCTCATAACATGCTAATATGCAAATACTACTATATGAAAACAGCATATGTTATAGGTACTTAAGCATTTGCATTCAGTCAAAATTTAATAACCTTCAACATATTAAAAATATGACTGTGATTATGCTTTATTTCAAAGACCCCCCCCCCCCCCCACGTTTCTGGGTTTAATTTTGTTCGCTTTCTCCATCATCCAATTACAGTTTAAGTATAACTGACAGGCTGCTTCTCATTTGACCTCTTTATCTTTGGCCTTTTCTGATTGGTCCCAGTGAACAGTTATCAGATGTTCTAACCAGGTGCTTGTTAAAATGCCCAGAAAAGACTAGATTAGGCATCATTCAATTTGCATTATTAGTAAATATGCTGTGACAGTTCTTTAACCTCAGAAGATGGATGGTGAGTCATAATTTTCCAAGAAAAAGGGTCCCTTATCAGTCCTGACAATAGGCTCCTAATTATAGCATCTGAAGCTAGGTTGTGTAATTTAGATGTTCATGCAAGATGAGTTTTGAGCACAGGATCAGGGAAATGTCACCTGTTTAAAGGGTTATAATGGGACATCATAAAAAAAGCAGATGCTTTTAGAGTATGCTTTCAGTTTGAGGACCTCGAGGGTGTCTGAAGTCTGCCTGATGGTGTTCTGCACAACCTCAAATGGGCAGCAGGGTGTTGCGTAGTCAATGAAATATGTGATATGCAGCTAATGCACATACTCTGTGTTCCCAGGGATATTGCAACATAAAACAGGAAAAAGAGGCATAAAATAGTACTCCCTTGCTCTGCTGTCAGTGAGAAATCACACTGATGGAAAATAATTGAGTGTGTTCATCTGTGGGATTCCCTCCAAGTTCTCTAAGTGATGCTAGCCACATCTCAGTTCTGTTCACTGATGTAGCAGGTGGGTTGATTTGGAGTGTTATGCGTGGTGTTTATAAGCATTCCTGGACCATGTAGCCAAGTACACACGTGTAATAACGAGGTCCACTCACCGGCCTGGTCCCAGATACCCCAGCCCACCCTCTGATGCTTGCCAGAGTCACAGGATGCCAGTTCGTTCCTGCTGTTAGCATTAGCGGCTGTTAGCATTAGCGGCTGTTACACATTAGCGTGGCTGTGAGCTCTTCCTCATCCAGAATCTCATTTTATTTTTTCTTTTTAGCAGATTTTAAAAAAGTTCTGTTTTCGTTAAAAATATTCTATACTAAAAATTCCAGACCTTTAATATTCCATTAAGCATTTGCAGTAATAGTGATAAACATTGTTATATACACTTACACACTGTCTGTTGTGTGTCTTGGCAATGTCCCTAATGTATCTTAAACTACCTTAATCTGTCGTTTAATTTTGCTGTGCGGATTTGTGGGCTCGATTATGGACTGGATCCCTCAGCATCCTGGGAGAGGCTTCATACAGGATGCGATGAATGGATGGATGGAGTCCTGTATGGAAGTATTTCAGCTAACCTTTTTAGGAATCCACACTTTTTTTTCCATTTTCAGTGTTTCTTTGGAGGTTTTTTTTTTTTAGTATGTCGGAGGTCTCACTAGGAGTCACTATTCTAGTCACTATTTCTGAGCCCCCCTGCGTTTATGGCGCCTTGTTTACTTAGCTGGCTCATTTGCATACTGTGCCTTAGATTGCGCAGGCAGCCTCCCGATCAGCACCGCTTTCTGATCAATAGCTGCCTTTAGATACAGCAGCTCTCTGTCCCCAGTCATCGCCGTTGTAACACGCTGACTTTGAGTGGCGGAGGCTCCTTTCAACTCACCGGCTGATTCCTTTTGAACTTCATATGGATCCGTTCTGTTCCTCGGGCATTGTTTGTTCATTAAATAAATAAAAAATAATACAAACAGGCTGCACTTTGCTTTGATTTGGTTTATTGAACGTCTCCGCTTAAACTAAATCAAAGCAAATTGCGACCTGTTTTCATTATTTTCCATAGATTCCTCGTTGTGGTCGGCACTCTTAGATACTACTGTATTATTAGTAGCCCGTTTTTCTGTATTCTGCTGTTCGTTAAACAATGCTGGCTTCTTTTTGGTGATTTCACTACGTATCTCATTCAGCCATTGAAATGCATGGTCATGCTATTTTGCGAAACGAAAACTCTAACCTAATCGTCAGGTATTTTTAATTGTTGATATACAGTATTTTGTCAGTAAGATGCCAGGAGGGGTGGCACGGTGGTGCTGTGGTCCCCCCCCCCCACACAGTCCAAAAACATGTTGAGGTTAATTGTAGTTACCAGATTGCCCGTCGGTGTGCCTGTGTTAAAGAATGGTGTGTGTGTGTGTGTGTGTGTGTGCATGGGCGTCGTAGTTGGGTGAAAAGTGGGACTAAATTACCAGGGCCCCAAGTGGGGGGAGGGCCCCTGAGGTTGTAGGTAGTTGTGAACCTCGAGCTTACGGGGGCCCATGGCCACTGCTTGTGCACAGGGCCCAGACTTTGGTGCTACGCCCCTGTGTGTGTGTGTGTGTATGTGTGTGGACATATTGAACATATTGAACACATTGGATAAAAAACAGTTATTTTCTACCTTGTGGGGACATTTTTGGTCCCCATAAGTATAACCTCAATTTTATAAAAATCTGTGTCTGCAATCAAAAAACTAAAGATGCCAAAATATCTTGTTTGGTTACTTAGGGTTATGACTGGGTGGGGGTTAAGGGTGTCATAGTTGGGATTAGCGTTATGCCCATAGGAATGAATGGAGTGTCCCCATAAAGATAGATATACATGGTGTGTGTGTGTGCCCTGCGATAGGCTGGTGTCCCATCCTGGGTTGTTCCTGGGATAGTGTTCCCACTGTTTTTATGGATTGGGAAAAAACACACACAGGTATACACAGTAATAAGTTGAAAGCCACTGTTCAGTCTTCATTGAAACTGAGAGATTATTTAATTCAGCTTGTTTATGTGCTGGCCTCTATTGCGTTGGGATCTTCTGGGCCAGGGCGGCTTTCAGGCGCACTCTGAGGTTTATAAGTGTGGCTCCAGGGGCCCTGGAGAGCCTCTTTCCAGCACTCAGCTCACAATGTAGTCGGCAGGTAATTAAAGTCCCCCTCTCTCAGGTGACCCTCTACATGAGCCTACTCTGAGAGAATTAGTCATGATCGCCCTTTTCCACGTCCCTCTTTGTCTTTGTTCTGCATGCATCACTGTCATGGTCATTTTGAAAACATGCCTTGCATTGCCAAGCACCAGACAATCATAATATTTAAATCATTATATAAAATTATAACACGCGAAAGGTTTGAGATTCTTTACCAGAGCTCTGTAATGGGGGGGGGGTATTTCTCTGATCCCCCAGATTCTGTACACAGAATAAAAAAAGACTCCAATCTGGAGTCCATACTCACTCAAACTGAGTCCAACTGAGAGTGAAAAAGAAGTTAGCGGTACCTAAAAAGCGGGAGGGAGTATTCCTATGGAAAGGGACACAAAGAGTACTCCATATGAGGCATGATCCAGTTTCAAACCCACAGCCTTGGACAGTGAATCAGCCAGATAGAGCCTTGCTTATTTGTAATGATCAGCAGCACATTTAGGTTGCTATACTGTAGCCAGATCGCTAGACTCTTCCAATATCTCCATAGCAACATTCAAGCCCAATGTACACTGTAGTGTAACATACTTGATCCTGGGAGAGTAAGAGCTGCTACAGGTATCATTGCTGTACTGTGGCCTATGGTGGCTAGAAAGCCATTCCTTAGCCCTGCAGGGCAGTGGGCCAGTTTCGCCCCTGAGACCACGGCCTGTCATGATGCATTTGCTCCTGCACCTAAACGCTCCAGTCTTACTCTGTTCCCGGTGTGGCGTGTATGGGCTAAGGCTATTCTTAGAATGAGACGGGCGCTCACTAACACCCATGTAAGACACTCACGGCTCCGAAACATTTCCTCACACAGGATTACCATGAGAAACACGCCATTTAGGTCCTGCAGTGGCCAACTCTCTGGGTGAACAGTTTGTGAGACAGTCAGACAAAAGATGAAAATCTGCTTCTCATTAACATCATAATGATGGTTTAACCTTTGTAATGATACAACGTCTCCGATTACGCAGATTGCTCAGTGATGATATTTGGGGCGTGTAACTGAGTTAGCATGGCACGTGGGAGCCTGTGGGGGGCAGCGTAAGGGCCCCGGATGGGCAGCGTTTGGTTACAAGTACCGCCAGTGATCTCAGCTGGCCATCTCATTGGGGTTTTTGAGGATCAGCTGGATGGACAGGGAGGGTGTTGGGGGTAGAGTTGGGGAGGGAGGCGGCTGCACTGTGCCTAGCGTTTGTACACATTTTGCTTCACTTTGTGTCTCTTCGGGTTCGGTTAGCATTAGCCGGGGGTTCGGGGGTGCCGAGGGGCCTCTGGGTGCCCCCTCCTCGGCAGAGTAGTCTCATTTCTGCTGGGTCCTCGATCAAGGCTCTTAACCCCCTGAAATGCTCTATGGGTGTCAGACAAATGGTCTGATTCTGCAATGCGACCTCAAATACTGATCTCAGCGGTGTTTGTCCATGCATATATATACTGTACAGCACTGTGCAAAGGTCTTAGGCAGCCAAAGAAATGCTGTTTGAATGATCTTTATATTACTGTAAAGCTGTTATGCTTGTTTAAGTGTGCTAGCGTGACCATTTCAAAACCTCTCCTAAAGTCACCCCAGTATTTTCAGCGACCATCCAATACAAGTACGCATTTTTTTACTCAACCACTAGCACATCTCGTATTGCTCATCAGTACCTCACTCACTGACATTTAAAGCCATTATAATTAAGTTAATTAAGTGAGCTGGTGGTGAAATTTAACAAATAAATGGGATGGCTGAGGTGCCCCTGAGGAGAGGTTTGGGATCTGAAGCGGTGTTATTCTAGCCATTTAACATGATATCGGTAACTTTTGGGAGAACAGAAACTCTTGTCAGGTTTTATTATGTTATTGTTAATTTGCATATATTCTCAGCACTTACTACCCAGATAAATAGCTTTAAACATTTGCCTACGACTTTTGCACAGTACTGTATATAAATATGCTGCCTGTAAAAATGTGCCTGTACTTCTGCAAATGACAGAAGGATGTCTGCGTCATAATTATGTTCAATAAAATGCTTCCACTGTCTGATTCCTGCATGCACACATACCGTTACATGCAAAGAGAAGTATTATTCTCTGAAAATGATTTGCGTTCTAATAGCCCAAAAAATATAAAACTTTTCCTTCTATGCCTACATAATAACATTTCTCTGGAATATGAGGAAATGAGTTTTCTTGCAAAATTTTCTCTTTTTTTTCCCTTGTCAACAATGTGCATGAAACCTAATGAGTGTACGGTGCGTCATATCTTTATGAGTAAATGAGACCTGCATAAATGCTCCCATTATTAGATTGTGGCTTATTTCTTTATTTTTCTGCATTTGTCAGTATTAAAGCGTTGTCGTTATTTAGAGTTCTGCAATAAACTCCCATTTGGCTGTGATGTCGTGCACCCATACGTATGCGCGTTAACCTCCCTGTTCGTGCCTAAAAATCCGGATCTTCATCTCGCAAGGCTGCGTTTTGGAAGGCGGGGAGCTCAGAGACGGCAGGGCCCACGCTGAAATCCGCACTCCATTTGATGTGTAAACCATCTTTCGCTACAAGCTTCCCCCACGTGTCGAACGTGTACGGTCGAGTAATCCTCAACAGGACTGCATTTTCTGGAACTATATATAAGACTCTTCCCCATAAGGTTTAACACTGCAGTCCCTTAACCTGATCTCCTCTTTACCAAGCGTGTTCTGCAGCCGAGTCCCGTTTCACTGTTAATTTAATTTTTGCTTGTTTTCCGTGTATCTGTTGATCCATCGCTACCGCGTAATGGGAAATCTGGATGCGTTGCTGTTTTCTGTAGGTCCCGTGTCTGTCGTTTGACAGCCTCCAGCTGGTGCTTGTTAACGAGGAGCCGTGTTCAGCTTGAGTGTCGAGACTCAAGTGAGACGCTACAGTTTGCCTCTAGATTTATCAGACGCTGCTGATGGCTAAAGTCTCCGCTAGCTCTTTCTCGTTTGTCATGCCTGAAAAAAATAAGCAGCTCCTTTGATCGTCCGGCAGAAAATGCAGCTCGCGGCCAATGGGGAAATCGGTCTTGGATTTACAGTTGGTGAATCATTTTCTTACAGGTATCGAGGTTTACCATCAGCCGTGTTTGTAATTTACCCATTTTATATCCATCTTGCTCAGAGAGTTACATCCGATTTTGTCGTTCTTACAATGTGATGGGAAAAAGAGGCGATGACCTTTGAAGGTCACCTGGACAGAAATGTGGAGAGCAGGGTGATTTCATATTATATTTATCCGCAATGCAATCTTTGGTGCCCGCCCGGGCTGGGTCAGTCTCCGGTGACTCATCTGAGTGCCTTTCTTTTACTGGAGAAATGAAAATATTACCCAGAATTTCTGGGGAGGGTCCCAACAGCACTTTGCATAGTGATCATCTGCTGATTAAGATTTAGCGGGTTTTATTAATCCCTGGGGGAATTTCTGGCGCACACGGCAGTGAGAACAGTGCACAAACGATAGATGTAGTGCAAAGGTACAAAGACAGTACACAGCGTGCAAATTAAGTAAACATGGTGCAAGCTGGCTTAAAAAAAATACACAGTACCCTATCCTAAAAACAATATCATAGTACAATATCCTAAAAAACAGAGCACTGTGATGCTAAATATATAGTAAAGATAAGAATTTCATATCTTCTGCTAATAAATTATGTGCAATTAGAACAGAAAGCACCAGACTTAGTGTAATGATGTAATGTTATTACCGATGCGATTTACGGAGACTTTATTGATTCCGGGGGACATTCTGGTGCATACAGCAGCATATACAGTCTGCAGACGAAGATGCATGCAGTGTCGAGCAGGCAAAGTGCAAAGACATAAACGTGGTGCATAATGTGCCGTCTGTGTCGGACATAAGCATAGCAATGGCTGTGAAAGCAGGAAAACATTCCAGTTCTGTGCTACGGGAGTCATAGGCATGTTTTATAAAGAAAATCACAAACTTATGGTGCAACAAAGGATCCAGACAAAGACAGAGGAGTCGCTGTAGCAGGCAGCTGCCCAGGGCAGCGCCAGAGCCCCAGACCCGACTGCAGAACTCCATTGGAGAGAGGATACGGAATAATCTGATAGTCAAGGAGCCTAAGAAGTTAATACCGATGATGTTTTTATGCACCTTAGTTAATATGAGGTTACCTCAACTGAGGATTTCAAGGCTGTTGTACACTATTAAACCTTTACAAATACCTGAAAGTGAAATATTCAGTAATACAGTAGAGCTTATGGGAATCAATTCCATTGATCATGTACACTGGACGTCCTATAGACAAAGGTCTTCAGATATCGCCCTCAGTCCTGGAGGACGTCATTTCATCTCACTGTGTGCTCGAATGTATGGCTGAGATGACAAATAATGTGCTGCTACTACTACCTACTACTGTTGCTACTACTAATGAGGAACAGTCATCTGCTGCGCTGAGCCTTCACTGGCAATTTGCATAACCAATAAAGAGTGCTAAGTCTTGCAGCTGACATGCAATATATCATAAATAATAATTCCAATAGGAAGGACCCGGGACAGCATAAGCTAGAACTAGCATTACACTGCTACCAAAATAGTATTCATTACAGATAGTATTCATTACTACAGATGGAGCCAACCAATGAGCTTGCCTTCAACCTGGATGTGCTTCTCCCAGAAGTACATAGACATTGCTTAATTATTTATGCATATTTATTCACATTGATTTTAACATTGTAGTCACAGTCTTATTAAAATTTCTTAAAAAGCTAGATGTTGGTTATTTTATTTAATACCTGCCTTGTTTGAATCACTATTGATGGTCCATGGCCTTGCAGGGGGACACTCCCTGTCTGTGGATGCAGCAGAGTAGATGTATCTGCGTGGACCACAGCATAACTGGAGGTAACATTAAGATTTAGAATAATCTTGAATGATGAAAAAAAGCTAGTAGAGGCTAGTAAAATAAAATATAGGTAAATATGAAATAAAAGTTCTGAGCCAATGATTTTTTCAGCATGATTTGGTGAAATTAATTGATGATCATTTTAAGTCTAAAACATCAACGAGAACCATTTTATCAGGGGCTGACATAAGTGGTACGCAGGTACGCATTCGCCGTATAAACGGTAAAATGCACAGTGGTTTCTTGTTATAATAGTGCAAATTCCTTTACACTTAGACTACTTATCTGTCTTTTAACCTAATTCGTAGTGCATTCTGTCAGTACACAGCGCACCTACATGTCGGCTGGAGCGTTCTGTCAGTACACAGCGCACCGAAATGTCGGCTGGAGCGTTCTGTCAGTACACAGCGCACCTACATGTCGGCTGGAGCGTTCTGTCAGTACACAGCGCACCTACATGTCGGCTGGAGCGTTCTGTCAGTACACAGCGCACCTACATGTCGGCTGGAGCGTTCTGTCAGTACACAGCGCACCGAAATGTCGGCTGGAGCGTACACCACTAACACCTGTGAACTTACCTTTGCCGTCCTGTAATGTACCAGTAGCACACTTTTGCATAATTTGCATAACCTCTTGCTCACCATTATATGTACTAGGCAAACACAGTTATTTAACATCCTTCCTCTGACTTAAACCAGAAACAATTTTTAAAATCCAAACACCTTTTGACGCAAGTTGCTTCTTTCATTTTATTTGCGGGTTATTTCCAACATCCAAGTGAGTGTTTTCATCTTGATCTATATATTTAATGATCTTGTAAAAGGAAGGCTAAGCCGCACTAATTGAAAAGCTTTTTCACGGCCCATTAATACTCCATCCATTGATCAATTTTCCATACCCATATTCAGGGTAACGGGAGGTTGTGGGCTTGTGCTAACAGCTATGGGCGCAAGGTGGGGAATAACCCAGGATGGGGCACCAACCCATCGCCCTCATGAATACTGTGAAGTGTAAATATTTATAGTTTTGTGCTTGGGGGGGGGGTGGGGGCTGTAGCTTTTTGTGTGAGACGAGTGAGGCATAAGCAAGCCGGAGGCAGTGTAGGCAGGCCTTCTGGGAGAAGCGCGGCTTTAATCAGCACACCGCACGCTCATATTGCCATTAAATCCGCCGCGAAGGCATCTTTCTCAAAACAGAGTCAAAACAAACGCTGCTGAAAATGAAGTCGGCTCTGAAAAGAGCGCTGAGTCTGACGAAGGACGGGGACCCGATCGGGGGGCCATCAGCCGCACCGAAATAAATTAATTCCGTCTGACGCTCCTGCCGTCCTGCAAGCCTTTCTATTCTTGTGAACCGGTGATTAAAAATCCTAAATCGGATGTGCTGCGTCCCCTCACAATGGGGAAAAAAGACTCCGTGGGGGCCTGGAGGTCTTTAAAAGTGCCAGATAGCAGTCAGAGCGGCGTGGCAGGCCTGACAGCTCCGAGAAGTGATGGGAAGCGAGGTTCGCCTCCCATGTGTCATGAGGGAGCAGGGATGGGTGAATGGAGAACAGCGACCCCTAGCTCGCCAAATGACAGAAGTGCGGCTGAGAGATTAACACTGCAGAACCTGAGGAAGCATAACACTTAGCATCTGACACTAGAGAAGAAATTACATTTCATACTCAGATAGTGCATAATCTGTCAGCTGTTGTGTTGAAAGACCCCACTTGTGGCTACAGGCTCTGATGTTGGACATGAAGGCCTGGCTCGAATCTCCATTTTAGTTCATTCCAAGTCAGGGTTTTGTACAGGCCAGTCAAGTTCTTCCACAAAGTCACCCAACCATGTTTTTATGGACCTTGATTTGTGCACTAGGGACAGTCATACTTGAACAGAAAAGAGCCTTCCCCAAATTGTGCCAATAAGTAGGAAGCATAGAATTGTTAAAAATGTTTTGGTATTATTAAGGATGTTTTAAGAGTTCCCTTCGCTGGAACTAAGGGGCCAGAGTCCAACCTCTGAAAACCAACCCCATACCAGTATCCCTCCTCCACTACACTTTATAGCACTATGCAGGTAACATTCTCCTGGCATCTGCCAAACCCAGACTCACCTGTCAGACTGACCGGCAGAGAAGCACGATTCATCACTCCACAAAAGCCACTCCATCTGACGCTTGGCATTACTCTTAGTGATGTGAGGCTGCATGGTGCATGGCCATGGAAGCTCATTCCATGAACCTCCTGTTAAGCAGTTTTTGTGCTCGGGTTTGAAGAAGGTTGGAAATCTGGCAACCTTTACACATGATGTGGCTCAGCCCTGGGTCACCCGCTTTGTTAATGTATGTGGTCTGCCACTTTGTTGCCCAGTTTCTCTTGTTCCATGCAATAATACCACTTACAGTTGACCGCAGAATATCTAGCAGGGAAGAAATTTCACAAACTGATTATTGCAGCTGTTAAGCCACTTTTTTGTCGGTCTATAGAGAGTTTGTGACATTTCTTCAGCAAGGAATAAAATCTTGAAGCCCACTTGAAGCAACGGCTGGGTTTCTCTTAGTAGGTCTTGGAAATAAGGATATGCTGACAGTGGTAAACCGTATATTCCTCAATGCCCTAGTAAACTATAGACCCAGATGCAGCATAGGCTTCTGGGTAATTTGATAAAATGTCACAACAAATGATGTCATTTTATTCTGCTGTAGTAACTCATGCTTTGTAGATACTTATGACACTCTGGTGGGGATTCTGGAAATGATCAGGATACATGACTCCTATGTGACCAAACATCTCATGTGCCAACTGGACAGTCGCGACCAAATCTCCCAGCAATAGATCACACACAGTTATTCGTAGCTGATAAAGCTTTAACAAGAATCAAAGTCTGAGAGTCATTTATTAATTAGGTGTTGTTAGACTAGCTGGTTAAAAAGAGCCCTATCACCATGCAGGTATGCATTTTCCTATGCGTGCATCAAAGCAGCAACAAAAGTCAGGCAATTTAATGATCGTGTGCCTTGTGATTTGTGATCTTGTTACTAATGTGCACTCTGACGCTGAAAAGGGATCTGTGGTGTGAAGAATTAGCCTGACTTGGATCTCCGTGAATTATCTAGAAACCGATGATCTCTCGCTCAGTGTCAGGAGTGGGCGAAAGGGGGAAATCAAAGGACAGGACTTAATAAAAAAAGTATCTAATTAGCATTTCAGCTTTGGTTTGCATTGTTGTGATTTGGAAAATGTGACTGCAAAACTGGCTAGTCAGCCATCCTAAATCACTGGCCTTATAATCTTTTACCCTGTATAAGAGTGTATATGTTGACCTCTCACCCCCGTCAAGTTTCAAATGTGTCTCGAACACACGGAAAGGGGGCTGATGTACAGCCATGAGCCCACATTCCATCAACAAGCACTGCGGGGACAGAACATACAGGTTCCTTGGGCCCTCATTAGTAACCCCCTGTCTAAATTTATATCTGTTTTTCCCGTGTCAGAGACCTAAAAAACTGGCCGAAACAGGAAGGAGGGAAGAGGTGGCACATCTAGAAGGGATTCTCAGGAAGTGGAACTGGTGAGGAGGAGTTTAATGAAGGGGAAACACTTACACAACGGATTAGTCAGAGTCTGGTTCAGTGCAGCCCCGTGCTGTAGTACTACGCAGCGCCTTACATACCCGGCTAATCGACAGTAGATATCTGCTCATCAGTTTCCACATCCACGCCAACAATGAGAAACACTTCCACAAACCCGTTTGCAAATATTTAGAGTCGCTCTCTACAACAATTCCCACGAGATGCCCAGAATGAAATGCTGCAATCAAACCGGCTTAGACAATGAAGGGCTGCTCCTCCTGGTAACTATGGAAACTGCACAACAAAAACGACACTAATTGTACAGTGGTGGCCAAAACTATTAGAACACCTGACAGATCTGAAAATATTGACTTTTTTTGTCTCCAAAATGATTTCATTTCATAATGTTCATGAAATATGCAGATGGTTGCGCACAACAAATATCAGATAAAGTGAGATCTACTGTTTTTATCCACTTTTAACTTTAATATGTGGTATGTCCACCTTTTGCAGCAATTACAGCAGCACACCTCTCTGGCATAGTGTCAATATATTTCCTGAGAACTTCAACACTAATGGTATCCCATGCCTTCTGCAACTGAAGCCAAAGGCTTTCTTTTAAATGTACAATAGATCTGTCTAGTTTATTTTCCGACTCGTGACAAATGTGCTTGATGGGGTTGAGGTCCGGACATAGGACAGTGATTCTCCTTATGAAGGCTCTATTCTATCGTTTATAGAGCATAACGATCACTTTGTAGATATTTCATTTGTTTTAAGGGTATTTTAATGGGCAATTCAACAAAAACAACTGAAACCTTTTAAATATGCCAAGTGTTCTAATGATTTTGGCAGCCACTGTATGTTCTGTGGTCATACATGACCAGACGGGTAACCAATCTTTCATCCATTGAATTTGTAAGGCCATGCATAGTTTCTTTGCCATAGTTTGCCGCCCAGAGCTGCTGCTTTGAGGTGTACTGCTGCCCACCCTCATAGATCTTTTTAGTATGCTCCACAGGTTCTCATTAGGATTGAGGCCAGGGTATGATGGCCACACAGTGATATTTTCGTGATTTATCCTCAAAGCAAAGAGTTGATGGTGATTTTTTCCAGTGTGTGATGGTGTATTGTCCTGCATGAAAATTATTCTTCCCGGAATGCACGGTTATTCTTTTTGTACCTTGCCAGGAATTAAAAGTGTGTTTCCATTAATTATTATTAAGAAATCGTTCACATTTAGCTTGATAGCACAACTGACGTGTTTCATTAGATAATGTGTATCTAACTTGGCAGTGATGTGTTTTATCCATTATAGTCGACACGTTTCATGAGATTATTGATGTATATTTAGCTCAGTAGCGACATGTGTTGTTGATTATAAGCATATATTTAGCTTGGAAATGACATGTTTAATTCGTTATAACGTACACATGTGGACAAAATTGTTGGTACCTGTCACGCTTTCGGCGGGATGAACGACCCATGATGCAGGCTGCGGGTTTAAACCCCTCAAAGGGGTGTTTATTTCCAGAATGAAGAGAATAACGGGAAACAGGCTACACGTAACATTGACAATAACCGACAGGGGAGACTGGACTCAGACTGACTAAAATAAGGCAGAACATCAGGGACTAAACACAAGGCAGGTGTGCGGGCTATCAAGCGGAGAAAACACGGGGAAAACCACAATGAGGGACAGGTGCAGCAAATCAAGCCCCGCCCGAGGGCAAAACGGGATCAGACACAAAGGGCGGGGCTGAACGTGACAGTACCCTTCTGTTAAAGAAAGAAAAACCCACAATTGTCACTGAAATAACTTAAAACTGACAAAAGTAATAATAAATAAAAATGTACTTTGAATTAACTAATAAAAATCAGACATTGCTTTTGAATTGTAGTTCAACCGAATCATTTTAAAAAACAAACTATTGAAACTGGCCTGGGAAAAAAAAATGATGGTACCCTTAACTAAATATTTTGTTGCACAACTTTTTGAGGCAATCACTGCAATCAAGTGATTTCTGTAAATCTCAATGAGACTTCTGTACCTGTTGACAGGTATTTTGATCCACTCCTCATGAGCAAACTGCTCCAGCTGTCTCAGGTTTGAAATGAGCCTTCTCCAGGCTGCATGTTTCAGCTCCTTCCGCAGATGTTGAATAGGATTTAGGTCAGGACTCATACAAGGCCACCTCAGAATAGTCCAATGTTCTGTCTTTAGTCATTCTTGGATGTTTTTAGCTGTGTGTTTTAGGTCATTATCCTGTTGGGGGACCTATGACCTAAGACTGAGACCAAGCTTTCTGACACCGGGCAGCACATTTCGCTCCACAATGCCTTGATAGTCTTGAGATTTCATTGTACCCTGCACATATTCAAGACACTCTGTGCCAGATGAAGCAGCCCCAGAACATAACCGAGCTTCCTCCATGTTTCACAGTAGGTACAGTGTTCTTTTCTTCATATGCTTCATCTTTGTGTCTGTGAACATAGAGCTGATGTGACTTGCCAAAAAGCTTAAGTTTTGTCTCATCAGTCCAAAGGATATTCTCCCAGAAGCTTGTTGGCTTGTAAATATGCATTTTGGCAAATTCCAGTCTCAACTTTTTATGATTTGCTTTCAGCAGTGGTGTCCTCCTCCGTCATTCACTTTGCTCATACAGTGACAGGTGGTGCGATCTGACACTGATGCACCTTGACCTTGGAGTTCACCTCTAATCTCATTGAAAGGTTCTTTGGTTACCATTCATATTATCCTTCTCTTCAATTTGTCATCAATTTTCCTTTTGAGGCTACGTCCAGGGAGGTTGGCTACAGTCCCGTGGACCTTAAACTTCTGACTAATTCTAATTCTTTCTTTAACAGAAGGGTACCAACAATTTTGTTCACGTCTGTATATAAAATACGTGTACGAATTATGTATTTAGCTCCATAGCAAAATGTTTGCTGAACTGAATAATTATTACCTTGAGAAATCTTAGGAATTTTACTTTACTGATAGGCATTTAATTGCAGGGCTAGTTATATTAAACGTGATTTACATTTTCAGCTGCAGACTGAAACAGTAGCTATAAAGTTGAAGTTGACGACAACTTTGAAATGTGTTAACTGTTTAGAATACAACTTCCTGCTGCAGTGCATTTGCTATAGGTGTATGTTACACATTCAAGAACAGTTAAATTGAAATTCACATACCAAATTATATACCACAATATATACCATCTACCGTCTATGGTCCAAATTATACTGCAATATGAATTGCAGTATACAGTTGAAACCAAAAGTTTACATACACTGTATAAAAGGACATATAACTTTTTTTTCTTTCTGTCTGATATTAAAT
>JAODKM010000005.1:270068-283807 GCA_026780845.1 Petrocephalus sullivani | reverse complement strand
GGGAACGTATCAGTGCCTACCCTACAGAAAGGACAATGAGAGGGAACGTATCAGTGCCTACCCTACAGAAAGGACAACTGAGAGAATAATGGACAGATAAATGTCCCCGAATTCCGGGGTGGCCCAGCTGTTAAGGAGACCCACAGGAATGCAACTGAAGTAACCTCAAGCGCTTTTGATTAAACAAAAACAAAGCACAAAAATGAGATTCAAATGCCTCAAATACCTTACAAATACAAACACTCAGCTATCATGTACATCGACCCATTTCTTTTACAAGCATTGCAATCACGGACCAATAGTTGTTTTGTGAATTTTACTGCATCAATAGGATATAAATAGGAAATGGAGAAAGCATGGCAAGTAATTCCATATTTGGAAGCAGACAAATCCCAAATTTGGCAGCTTCACAGGAAGTCACATTTGCAAACATTCCCATAACTCCTTCCCCTCCGGCTCGCATTTCCTCTGGTTCTAATATTTGGGGAATAATCTCACTGTGTGTTAATTCTACAGAAAGACACTAGACCAAATCACCATGATGAATCCTAGAATACTGACTCCCAGATGCATATAACGGGCATGTGCCACATGACCCAATTCTGGTGTGTGCACGTGCCAGACAGCCATCTAGAGGACTACTAGCAAGTCTATTTCTGATAGAAAGCAGGCGCTTCTCAGAATTGCTAGAAAAATACAACTGTGAAGAGTAACGTTCCCAAGTTTATCCTCTCCAGCGAAACCTGATAACACAATAATGGACAATCAGCTGTATAATCAGTTCAGTCCTCTCAATATTCTCCGACTGCCAGGTCACTGCAAATAAATGCTGACAAATCTAAACAAAGTTAAGCCATTCTGAGGGCGTAATTATGAAAGCAAATGGAAAGTTGTTGCCAAGACGAAGATGTTTGTATTCCTGGCTCATCTGCGGATCTGGAGTGAAACACTAACTGATGGGAGACCTGTGCTATTTGTCTAAGGACATTAATTCTGTCCCCTGGAAGTTGGCTTGTCTTCCTGACATGCCCAGTTACATGACATCAGAAACAACACATAAAACTGCTCTATTCTGACAAATCCTCGATAGCGATGTTCCAAATCCCAGGAATATGCAGCGTCTAGCCAAGAGTAATAGGATCTACAGTCACACTGTGAAGCAAGCTCAAGGTGGAAGCAGCTATGATTGTGGTCATCGTCCCTTGGCTGGCCAGGGACTCAGAATGGCAGTTGACTTTATCGAAAGTTCATTAAATGCCACTCAGGACCAGGATGAGCAGTGATAGGCAAATGATGAAAAAACAGATAGGAGCATTTTCCATTAGTATTTATTGCTGCCATCATTGTACAAAATGTTCACTGACCAGTTTATTGGCAACACCTGTACACCTGCTTATTTGTGCAATTATCTATTCAGCCAATCACGTGGCAGCAACACAGTGCATAGAGTCATGCATTATTGGTCAGGAGCTTCAGTTAATGTTCATATCAAACAGCTGATTGGGGGTGCGGAACGGGCTGGTCCGACAATTTCTGTAACAGGGTACAGAATCGCCTTGCCGACGAGAGAGGTCAAAGGAACGGTGTCAAACTGGTTCAAGCTTACAGAAAAGTTACGGTAACTCAGAAGACCAGTCTGTACAGCTGCAGCGAGCAAAAAAAAGCATCTCCGAGCGCATAACACGTCAAACCTACAACAGCAGAAGAGTTTGCGAGTGTCCGCTCATTTCACTCCAAAACGGAAAGCCGAGAATGCAGTGGGTGCAGGATCGCCAAATCCGGCCTGGGCTGATAAATCTCGGTTTCTGCTGAGGCAGACAGATGGGAGGGTCAAAATCTGCTGTCAACAACATGAATCCACGGACACAATCTGCCTCGTGTCAACCGCCCAGGCCGGTGTTGGTGTAATGGTGTGAGGGCGAGGCCCGTGGTCGAGCAAAGGCTGGCCCTACTGCACATTGGGACAGTGTTCCTAATAAAATGCTCAGCGAGTGCATACTACGGTGGGTTATTTAATCGTAGTCTGACATAGGTATGATGTGCAAGCAGGTTTAAGGGTTTTTCTCTCTTTGGTGTTACTTTCAGCATGATTATGAGGGTCTCCACCCCTTTTCTGTGATTTGCATATTTCTAAAAGTCACTGGCTCCCAGTGTGGCTGTCATGTCAGCATGCTGGCAGAACGGGCCGGCGCAGTGGCACCGTGGATGCGCCGCTGAATCTGGACACAATAAACATGCTCCTGATTGGCGACTATGTTGAGAAATTAAAAATGAGTCTCCCCCTTCCCAGGATCAGCACACTTATCAGCATGACACACCAAGAACAGTACACGCCAATCTGAACTTCTGCAGAACGTTTCATAGCCACATCACCCGCAAACTTTACTTTAATTGCTGCTTTCGGTTTTTCTTTGCTTGAAAAAAAGATGTCAGATCCACAGGGGATTCATAACCAGTGGTGGATGATATCCTTACCCCTCCTGCTTGCAGAACCATTTGATCCCAGTGAACATGAAGAGACATCATACCATGTTTGTGCCTGTAAGGAGGCAGGGCTGGTATTTAAGACAGGCAGAGAAGAGCCAGTTAAGGATTAAACACAGACCTTAGTTAACCGCATCTGTTGTGACATTATGGGGCTGACTTTTGACCAAGTGGCATTCACGACAGCTAGCCAAACAACACTTATGTGTACTCTAGTCAGAGTGTTAGTAAGAATATTCAAAGTAGATAATTCCTAATTAGGATGGTAGAGTTTGTCATTAGCTCTCTTGATAAATATTTCACAGATGAACGTACTGGTATGTTACGCTCATTTAAAAGAATGCATTAGACCATGTCGACGATGTTCAGTACATACTAGGTAGAGTCAAGCTTCTTCTAGGACATGCATGTTTCATTACTTGCAACTTGCAAAGAACTTATGAAAGCTTTTGAAAAGGAGAAAATATTTTAATCTCATCTGTAACACCCCATCAAACATGTGACCCAACACGCTATAGTTGACAGGGATGATATCCATCCATCCATCCATCCTCTGAGACCATTTATTCCATGCAGGCTTGTGGGGGGTCTGAAGCCTATCCTGAAGGCTACCTCAGATAGGGGGCCAGCCCATCGCAGGGCTCGCTCACACACCAGTCACACACACACGAACACCTATGGGCAATTTGGTAACTTAACTTAACCTCAGCAGGTCTTTGGACTGTGGGTGAAAACAGAAGTATGTGGAGGAAACCCCACAAAGACACAGGACGACGTGCAAACTCCACACAAGGGGGCATGGCAGAGACGGGAAGGGTTCTGTCCCCAGAGATGACATGTACTGGAAATTATAATTCCAACTGCATAAAATCATTTCATTACTATATACCAATCAATTACTACTCTGACAGAAAATGAAAATTACTCACCAAAACGACATTAGGTCAGTTATATGTTATGCCTAAAAGGTAAATACTATTGAACAATGGCAGTCTTAGGGCACTAAGCAAATTAACATAATGTAGATCATTTAACTAGCCCAGAAGAGGTTAAATATTGGAGCCTAAAGAAAATATCATAAAATATATTAAAATGAACTGACATTGTACACAAGAGATTTATGCTACCAATTCACTCAGCCCAAATAAGGGGCGAGGCACTGGGCACAGAATCTGTTCTTAAGCATAAGAAGTAATAATCTAAGCAAAGTTTATTTAGTGTTAGTACTCAGTATTGCTGCCTGTGGTCTGAGGAAGAATATGCATTAGTGAAAAATAGAAGGATTAATAAACAGGAAAATTATATAGTGTATGACTACCGATATAATCTATAATCTATACATTTCAGTAAAAATCTGATAACCGTAAACTTTACTTTTACGATTTTTATTTAAGAATGAAAAACTTTTCATATGTTGTCACGAACAACAAAATAATTCTGCTCACGTAAAACAATGCACAGAGCCTAAATAAAGAGCTATGCTTGGTGCTAGGATGACTATTTGACAGCGGTAATCTATACGATATCCAGGATCATCGACAAAACCACTATCAGTTAGAGCAACATAATTTCTATACGCGCAAACTATACGGCACTAATCTCATTAAAAATAATTAACAGTGCGTGTCCCCCAGATGAAGCCTCAGTGGTACCCATGCACAGACCGCTCAGTGACCACCCCCATAGACCGACATCCTGTACCGCTTTCATCAAACTGCTGCTTAAACCAGATTGCTGATTGATCTAAAACCGCATAATAGTAATTGTTAAGAAACAAATCTTAATAGTGATGTTTTGCGTACAGTGCCGGGTCCAGAACAAAATCAAGTCTTAAATTAGTGAGCGGCAGTATAGCAACCCCCCCCCGCCCAATACAACTGACTCACCTGAGGATGCAAATTATTAATCTGAGGTACCCTTGTAAACCGGGAATTGTTTGTGTACAAACTACTCCTATTCCATTTGTAAAAATTATTTTAATACGTTATTAAATATCAGGTTGTGTCCATAACATCAATAATCTAACAGAATATTAATTAAAGCGAGTCGGCATCATATCTATTGTAAGACAAACTGTACAATCCGACTATTGTCCACATGCAGTAGCGCGTATTTAGTTGTACAGAAAGATAATCGCAGGGTATTCCCATCACTTTTGTCATTAAACATCACTGGCAAAGCGATTGTTCTTTTGGCGATTGACGGTACTTTGCCGTTTTCTGCGATCACAGCCCCTTTGCACCCCCCGGGGAAAGGCGCTTTGTGTGCGGGCTGGCCGCCGAGCCTCTGCCACTGACCCGGTACCACGGTGCCAGTTCGGACGCTCCTTAATTCTACCCAATCCCACCTATGTCGTCCAAAAATGTGATCAAAACCATAAAATGGCCACAGAAATAAGTAATCCGATCCGCGATTCCTTAAAAGGCGTTTATTTAATCGGGGAAACAATGATGGAAGGGAGAAGACACAATGAAGAGAACGATTACCCGGGGTGAATCGGCTGTATTCGATAAATCAGCACTTTAGATACCCCAACGAGCGCGACATTATTTAAAGTACTCAAAATCAACAGCAATACTGAACTATTCCCCCCCAGACACAAAGCCTTACCATTACAGCAGCTGCTAGTGGTTGGATTTTTTTCTTCCAATAAAGGATCGTGGCCATAGATTAAGCAAAAAAAAAAAAATTATGATAAAAAAATGTTGGATCACAACGTACAGCGAGATTAGTCCTTTAGTAAAGTATCCAAAAAATGCATCAAAGTACATAAAACGAAGGCGTTTTCGTTTTACTTTGTTCCCCCCCCCGTTCGGCTGGGTAACATTGTAACGAGCTCCGAGAGCGCTGTGCCGATACTTTATCGCAACTTGCAGAAACAGACCGGTTTTATCGCGCAAATGCGGCGCAAACACGTAAACAAGTTATCCGCCGATAAACGCACCTGCGTGGAGATCTGCTGCCTTTTAAAGTGCCGTCATTATCTCCGCGCTGCGCACCGGCTCCCCGCACCTCGGCTCCATGCCTCCCCGGATTCCCGGCGTCTTTTACTAGGAGAGTGCTCGCAGATCTACGCCGGGGAGCCTCGGCGCCAAAGCCGCTGCCGGCGCGTCGCCTCGCCCTCGCTGTTCGTCTCCATCGCCGAGACGGGAAGCGAGCAGCGGCCGCGTCGGGATCGCCGCTCCGTTATTCCGGTTATTTTAAGCGCCCCGAGTTCCGTCCAGCGCTGCCCCGATGCTCTCCTAAGGAGGTGGAGTTACCAAGTTTGCCAAGTCAGGAACTGCCGCAAAAATCCAGATCTCAACTCGCTGTGACGCGCACATTTAATATAAAGCAGTCTGGTTATTCAGAAACACAAAGTTGGTTAAAGTTGGACAAAATCAGCCTGGATCTTGTTAAACTTCATACTGAAGAGTGTTGGTTTCATTTCGGGGGGAAGAAACGCACAGGGCATTTTCCGGATGCGCTCCTCCGCTCCTGGGAGCCCGCGGATCTCCGGGAGCCCTCAGAGCTCCAGCAGACCTCATCCCCCCCACGCTTCCAGCGCTAAGCGCTGCCGGCCAGCCGGGGCTGCTGCTTTTATAGCCCCACGTGACGCTCCGCCAACTCGCGGCGCGCCTGGGGGGTCGGGGGGCGGCATTGCGCATCTTGGGGTGGGGGGTGACCCCGGGGCATGGTAGGTTTTTATCGTTAAACTGCGTAAAGCCGCGAGTGGCTTGATTAAACCACGTTGGGTGCGGCCCATTACCGGCGTCGCTGTGTCACAGACGCACGATCTAACCTCAGAAGCATCGCCACCGCTTTGTTTTACTTACAAGTGACTAGATGACTTAAGGCTTTGTGATCGAGCGGCTTTTACCGTAAAAGTAGAATATAAAGGACAAAAGGCAGGACATCATGCCTGTGTATGTTCTTTGTGAATCTGTGCTTCAAATTGCGACAATTTAGAAAGCCACATGGTTCCTTATTTTCTGATTCCTTGTTAAAACAGGCTTTCCATTTTGATCAGCTGGCTGGCCTGAGATTTTCAGTTGGAGACAAGTCTGCGCATATGCGTGCTCCCTTACATGTATGTAAGAGTTGTATTACCTTTTACATAGTCTGTACCCCAGTGCTGTTCATGTAGCCAATCTTAGGTTTATATTGTAATAATATAGATTTGCTGTAAGATTTCGTACCCCACCCTCTTTACAGCAAAGAAATGGGTCCATTTTGCATTGGGTCGTTTCACCCGTGTTGGCCAGTGGTGACATCCTAGGCCTTGCTGGCCAGAGCTAAATTCATATGAACGCCCAGGTGCCTTTTGCTGCTGCTCTGTTCTCCTGGCATAAACCTTATAGTTAAAGTGTTGGACGGTATGCAAAGACATTTCATGTGGATTCTAAAAGGGCGGGGTAAGGGGCTTAAATTGGGCTGATCCTAGGTGGCGGCGTGTGCAGACGCAGCAGCTCCTCTGCCTGCCTGCGCACTGTGAAGGTCGAACTTCTCCGTCTGGCACTGTTAATTCCATTTAAAAGTCGATCCATGTTAAGTAAACCTGTCACAGGCACATCCGTTGTGTGATGCAAAAGTAATGTGCCCCTGTTGTCAGCCGCGTCGGTAAACGTGCACCGTTCTGTATACGCAGCTGGACGGATGTATATTGGGTGGTGATGCACTGTAGCATTACACAGCTGTAACCCCACATGCTCATTGGGAATCTAAAGATAGCTTTAATTGCATTTGTTTTTTTGCCAAAGTAAACATTTTTTTAAGTCTTTTCATGAGAAATACAAGCTGCCCGTGGATCCTGAAACCAAGAGCTGCATGTAGATATAATCAGAGTGCTGATATTGGGTTCTCTTACATTAATGAAAGCATTGTGTGATGACTGTTGAAGGGGTTGCCCATCTGGCCTTTATTACAGACACTTTACATGTTCAGCAGAAAGCCACTTCCAGAGCATTTATCTTTAAGATATTTTTTTGTGAACATCTTCATACTTTCCCAAGGTCCTGTGCATTTCCAGTGTGTAGTAAAGCATGGATGGGAGTTATAAAAGGTATTCTGCATACTGATCCGCTTCCTCACTCAGTAATACATGAAAATAGGATATTTAAGTTATCCCTCCTGTGCTTTGAATGTTACAGCATCGCCTACAATTTTAGCATGCTTAGTGGGATATGCTTAGGACTCAAATGGGAACGTAACAATCCCTTTCCACTGGCAAGCCAAGAAATTTGCATAGTTTAATATTTAATTCAGGTGTTTCAGATCCTTTTGATCCTGTTGAGAGGCACACGGGTCCACAAAATAATGGAAATACCACATACCGAATGAGCTTTAAAACTGAAATAATGAAATTGCAAACACAAAAAGAGCTACACTGGTGAGTCATGTTAAGATGAATGATTGTCAGTAGAATGTGTCAGCCTTAAAGAGGCCTGGCAGTCTGCACTTTGATATGAGAGCTGTCAAAACCACAGGAGGAAACAAATTGCAGGCTTCTCGGTCATGAAGACTGCATGTTGAGGGGAATCTCACAACTCATGACAGCATGTTCCAAATATGCACAAAATGGACTAGGAAAGAGGAGCTGATTGCTGGTCAAACCTCATCAGCATGGGTAGATGCTTAGCAGGAGAGTTCCTAAACACCACAAAGTATTGCCTCAGAGATTACCCCAAAACTCAACCAGCACCGCTGAGACCCAACAATTCTGTAGGTGATGTCGATGGCTGGTATTTATGTCCGGACTGCTTGCATCCAAGTTACTGGTATTGAAGGTATATGGCCTGATGTGTGACTGGCCCATGGGAAGAAGGTGACACAGTCTGGTGAGTCATCATTCACCTTTCTGTCTACATTTATGTTGGGAGAAATTTGAAGGAAATGTGGAGGACCTGTAATAGTATGGCTAGTCGTCTTGTGGAAGTTACTAGGTTGAGTCATTTCTCTGCATGGTCATACAATTCCCAAAGAATTAGATACCATTTTATACCATCTGCACTGTGTTGTATAAATATTGTTCCCTCGTAATGTTTTCATGTTCCGGATTTCTTCTATGCCGGGATGAATCCAAGCATCTTCCATAGCCTGATCAGTCTCCAAACATCATTACAAAGTTGTTCTGGAGTACAGAATGTAAAGTGAATTTCTGAACTTGCTCAAAGAACCAACGCCATTCTTTATTCAAGAATTTACAAGATCTTTATTCCAATATACATGTTATATATACTATATATGAGTTATATATACAATATTCAATAAACACTTATACATCTGGGATAAAATATAATCTCTCTTAGCGCAGTGGTGATACATTTGTTAAACACTATATTATGACATGCTCACAAAGTACTTCACATTTACAAACTGCCCAACAAGGTGTGAAAGCTGACAGGAGTGGGATTTGAACCCATGCTTCAAGGAGAGACCGTGGCCTGAATGCAGTGCCTTAGACTGCACAGGCATTCTGACAGTGTTAGGTAATGTAAACAATTACATACAGCTCAACTGTAGCATGACAGCATTCCAAGACAGAAGCTGTTTTCAGAGCAGTTTATGGCCAATACTTGTTTGAAGTGACATCGTTTTGATTTTGTATGATGTAAAATGACTTCTGCACTGAACACCAGACTCATGAACATTCCCCCTTGAAGTGTAAATTAGGGAGAGTATAATTTCATTTTAGCAATGTGTTTGAAGTCTCTTATTTGGTAGAAAAAAATCTGCATTTCAATTAGTGTGTGTATCTTCCCAGTGACTTTCTAATTTGCTTAATTTTATTGTTTTGATTACTGAATTTTAACTGTTGTTTACTCAAGCAATATAACTTTTGATTGTGTTCCCGGGCTGTATAGGTGCATGTTTCATAATAGTAGTAGTAGTAGTAGTATTTTATTGTCATTGTATCAAATACAAAGACATTTACAGTGCCATCAACAACAGTGCATATGAATAAAACAGTAATTTACTTCAGTCACACACACAAGCAGGCATTCAACCATTATTGCACAGATCCCTACACGCATTAGAATCAAGTTATGGCAGTGTTAATTGCAGCGACTGCAATTATATAATAATATTTCAGATAATGATAAAAATTTAATATTTAATGTGTTTTACAATAGACAGTGATGGTAAACTTGGCAGTCAGCCTTTCCAGGAGTGTATAAAGTACAGTATGTCATTAACATTTTTGAGAACTGATGTGCGTGTTATAGTATTTGGTGTTATCACAGAGATGACCTTTTATGTATAGAATTTGTGAGGTGTTTATTACACCTTCCATTATCTGCCAGTCTTTGAGTGCTGCAAATTATATACATGGTGTATTTTGCCCGCATTAGATTGTAATGAAATCTGTAATACATTTCAACACAAAAGAGAGAATGACTAAAAAAAGTATGTGCAATTTGTGTCCATTAAACTTGTAGATAAAAAGAAAACATTTTCAAATGAGGCTGTCCAGGGTAGGTTTCATAGCTGAGGTAGTGAGCTGGCCGTAGGTTTCCGGCTGTTACAGCTCACGAGCAAAGCTTGATGTAGTATGATGTTGTGACTGAGGATTGAAGTTAGTTTAGAACATTTGTAGCTGAGTTGCCAAGCATTTTGCACATTGTTTTTGGCGTATCTGAGTCAGGCTGCTACACTGAATGACACTGCTTAATTTATACGCACCCATTTGCCTATTCAGTCCTTCACAGCAAATCACCTTCTTTTATATCCAAAAACCAATCAATTGAATCCACTCACTATTATGTGCCAATTTAATGTAATAAGAAGTAATATAATTAACTCTGTGTAATTGGCTTTTCATTAGTGAGATTACTGTCATTGGCAGTATGGATGAATGTCTGCTACGCTGACTGCTACGCCCGTCCCCTTGAGGGCTGCGGCCTCGCCGGGTTTCCGGCCGCTCCTCGCACTATCCCAGCCTTATTTCATTTCTGTGTCAAATCCTTAAACCATTTTAAGTGTGAATGGAACAGCATTGAGTTCCGCACTCATTCTGTGAAAATGCGGTGTGCTGTTACTGTACTTCAGCCAATCAGAAGAGGAAGAACAACAGTACTACTAATAATATTGCCTTTGTCAAATAATGAATCACCTTTGATACACCCAGAATGTTTAATAGGCCAGTCTGGAATCCTTTTCTTCTGTATGTTTTTTGACAGTTTATCTTTTTTACCCTGTAGTATACAGTATACTGTTACACCAAAGGTTTCAGAATAGAGTGAATGTATTAAAGCATGTGTGTGTTGGGGGGGGGGGTGGATTTGAGAGTACACCACAGATGGCAAATGTATGGCACCTTATGGTCTGTTGTACAGTACAATTTCTTTTACAAAAGTTGAGGGTGTGAAGATTTTCGAGAGCCGCGGATCTTGGCAAGGAGTACATGAGATGTCTGGCGGTGCGCAGCATGGCGTGTGTTTCTGGCCTTCCGGGGAGCCCACGGAATTCACAGGTTTTAGGGATTCATTCAGTTCGGTATGCCTAGGTAACCAGCCCACCCCCAGCACAGAAACCAGGTCGGCTTTATGGAAAAAATCCTGGTCACCTTCACAGCATGTACTTGTCATTAGTAACACTAAAGACAGAACATTCTACCTACATATCTACTATTCTTCACCGTTTAGCATAAGAGTTTGCCACATTTAGGTATAATAAGGAAATATCTTTTTTTAAAATACTCTCTATCAGGCATAAAAATCATGACTCGCTGGAGCCGGCTATGACCCCGTAATGCAGAAAGCTTGTGTATATCAGGCGTGTTCATAATATCCACAAGAGATGTGAGAGTAAACATACACTATTAAAGTATGTTTAAAAATAGAGTTGATGTAACCATGGAAACTTACAGCACTTCGTAGCTGTTCATTTGATATTCTCACAGTCACAATCATTTAATAAGGATGGTCACGTGTAAGGTTACTGTGCATATGTTCTGTGATGACAAACTAACACAGGAGTTTTGTGGTTATTACAATTATCCAAATCTCCTCACAATACATATTTTAAGGGTATACAACATTTATTATCATGCCTGTTTATTGGCAAAGGCAGAACTTGTGTGCAGGAACTGGTGTACTTCTTAAGGATGCTGAGGAAGGCTCACCTGTCCACGCAGCTGCTGGTAGCCTTCCATCGCTGCTCTGCGGAGTGCATACTCACCGGCAGCATCAAGCTATAGTGTGCTAGCTGCTCTGCGGAGTGCATACTCACCGGCAGCATCAAGCTATAGTGTGCTAGCTGCTCTGCGGAGTGCATACTCACCGGCAGCATCAAGCTATAGTGTGCTAGCTGCTCTGTGGCTAACAAGAAAGCTCTCCAGAGCGCCATCAAATCAGCACAAAAAATGACCAACACCCAGCTACATCCACTGGAGGACATATGCAGAACCCAATGTCTACCATGGGCAACAGAAAAACATCGGGGACTCATCCCAGCCAGGCCATCAGCTCGTCACTCTGCTGCCCACTGAAAGGTGTTACAGGTCTCTTAAGATGGCCACTCCCAGACTACTGGCTAGCTTCTAGCCAAGCACTATCAAAGAACGGAACTCAGCTAAATAACTGTTCACTACAGTGCAAGGGTTCTGATCTCATGTCCTTCACTGTCACCCATGGCACACATCCATATAGAGGTACTCAATGTTTTATTGGTTCATATTAATGCTTGTCTTTATACTGTGTATGTGTGTGTAGCTTGATATGCACAGCATATGCATGTATTGATTCTGAAGATTTTGTCTTTTATTATGCTGTATGTACTGTTTAGGGCATACTAAATTTTGTTGTACATTTGTGCAATGACAATAAAAGGCATTATATTCTGCTCTAATAATAGCAACAGGGATATGATACCGTACCCTGGCCTAACACATACAATATCTGTTTACATTCCGTTTGCTCAAGGTAACATACAGCGTTGTAGTATGGACAGAAATGTAATGTAATTATTTACGTGTATTTGCCTCTTTTAAAAATACTGACACTGGTCTCTGGCGAAGTATTGCTGTGTATCTGGCTGGAATGGTACTGGAATGGCACTGGAATGGTACTGGAATGGCATTAAACACCTGCGTTTATCACCTTATTACTTCAGCTGCTGATTTAACAGGACTTAATTTAAGATGAAGGGCCCTCTTCAGCCAAGAACCAAACAGAACAGGCTTCTGTAGTTCTCTTCTCATTGCAGCCTTCTGATTCCTTTCTTTTATATCCCCATATTTTGCTCTTGAATTAGTCTTTGATGAGGCATTCAAAGTGGGGTGCTGTTCTCATGATTCACTGCAGGTGTTGTTAGTCCTCCAAGCCTCTGAGAGGCAATATGTACCCTGTACAGCCCACGGTTCCCATACCTTGGGTACACTAATAACATAAGAAATTAATGCATTTAGAGTAAATTTTTGTAAATGCCAAGGGGTACACCTTTTATTTCAGTGAAAATGAGACTCCAGATGATCTGGAGGAGTATTGCTTTTCTTAACCTGGGCCAAAATGCAATGCCTACATGGGGTCCATTTTTAGAAATGTCACATGACGGCTTAATGAAACAGGGTATCAGGTGGCCATGTGGCGATACAACAAAGCCGTGCTTGAATGCGCACACGGTTTCCATGGTAAACACACTCTTCCCAGGTCATCTTTGAGCCAATGCGGTCGCCGATCCACAGTTTTCTCTTCTTGGTGCTGATCTTTCTGGAAACTGGTCCCTGGAAAAGGTCTTAGTCATACCACTTCAGAAGCTGGTCTTTCCAGCTGCTCTGAGCGACATCATCGGCATTCTAGACATATCTGTTTATACAGCTCAGGTTGAGGTGAAGGTCTTTATTGGCTTTAAACCATTCCCCGCAATCAGTTTGCAGTTAAACATTGTGGGGCTTGTAATAAGCCAAACCCCTGACCAGCTGACCTATAGACGCTTCACTGTTTATCTGCCTGAAGGGCATTTCCCGGAGAGAGCCAGACTTCTCAACGATGACGCTGGCCTCCATCCTGCTGACGTCACCTCTGCCCGTCACTTGCCATACATTAGGGATGACATTCCGCAAGGTGCGAGGGCCCTTCGGCTTCTCTACAGTCCCACGAGGGTTGTGATGTAAATATTTTTTGCGCACAAATCCTTTGACGTCAGAAATACATACATATACTGGAGATCTATAGACAGTGCAGGGCGTGGGGGGGCGGGGGGGGGGGGGGGCACGGGGGGGCGATTGCCCCCCCCGCGGGGGGGGGGGGGGGGTTTGCGGGCTGTGTGGGTCAACT
>JAODKM010000005.1:249144-260709 GCA_026780845.1 Petrocephalus sullivani | reverse complement strand
CGCTTTACATTTCTGCCACGTAAAGACCCCCCAGTGAGTAAGCCAAAGGCGACGGTGGCAAGGAAAAACTCCCTAAATCAATCAATCAATAAATCAATATTATTTTGTTATTCCAGGCCAGAATAATAGGTCTCAATAAATAAAGTATTTTTAGGGTATTTCTATGTAAAAGTATCACTATTTTATTCTGGTCAAGGTTATTGAGTATTTAAATGTTAAAAAATAAATCAGTGGATAGTATTATTTTTACAACTAATGGTTTTATTACAGGTTCATGGATGTTTGTTCACTTAAGTGTATTAAATGTGATAATGATACTTTATTGATCTCCAGGGAAAATGATCTTTTTGCCTACCCCATCATACTCACTGAGACACACAAAAAGATCTGCTAGCAGCGAAGGGCAGCCACCCGCAGCCGCGCCCATGGAGCTGTGGGTTAAGGCCTTGCTCAAAGGCCCTCAGACACGTGACAATTCTGCTAAGGTCAGGCTGAAACCGGCGGCCTCTCAGTCACATGCCCAGAGGCTTAGGTACAGTAACTAGGCATTCTATGTGTCCTCAGCACCTTGTTTGCCTTCCCATGAGTTGCAAATGCATTCAGTCAATGCAAAGTTAGCTAGTCCTTCCTCATCAGCATCCGCAAATGGTCCAACTCTACAGAGTTGGCATATGTGTGCCAGAAGTGCAAAGAAAGTTCTGGATCTTGGACTCATGTGCTGGTCTCCTCAAAGGGAAGGGGGGAGATGCCTAAATGTTTGGTTCAGACTCCATCATCCACAGGGGTCACGGATGGGTGCTGGAGCTCCTATACAAACTGGACCATGGCTATCAATGCAATCAGGTCACGCTCAGCAGTGTGGCTTAGCCTGGAGAGTTTGGGCAGGTATCCGGCTGCTGAGTATCTGCTCGGTGGCATCTTGCCCTGCGAAGGTACTGTAGAGGTACTGCGCTATTATAGTCCATTCACTGAGATACACTGCACTAGATCAGAAAGAACACTGAGGCTTTGGTGCTGAAGTCCACAGTGGACTTCTAAAGGAAAGTAGCTCGTGTTATTTCTGGTCATCAGTGGAGCCGCGTGGGAGGATTCTATCAAGATTTAATTTTGTTTCCTAGCTGTAGGGAGACAAATGCCTGTACCCAAGTTATACTGCGATCAAAAACTTTCCATTCTTAATTAGTTTTGATTTCATCCCTTTTAGGTTTCAGGAACTATAAAAAAAACCTTTTTTATTTATATGGCTAGACCAGCATGTTACTCGCTGTCAAACATTGGAAGGGTTTATTTGAAAGTGGTCCCAACCACCCAATCGCTTCTGCACGTTATAGACATAAACAGAGAGAGCCTTTCAGAATGACATTTGAAAACAATATGTCAGGAAGAGTTTCTACTGAAGCCAAGGACTGCTTTCTTAAGGCTCACTGGACAAACTGGCAGCAGAGTGTGAGTGGCATGTATTCATTAGTGAAAGCAAGGCACAGTGATTCCTATAAAGTTTCTCAGAGTGGATGGAAAATAGCCATCAATGTGAACTCGCTAGTGAACTCACTAAAAATCACTAATCTGGTTGAAAAGCTCTTCAATAGAGTCTCAGTTTTAGAGCAAACTCAGTTTCAACATAGCTGGCTCTGATCCTTAGATGCTACTAAAGGACCTGCTTATGTATCAGGTGTGTTAAATTACAGTGGCACGCAAGTTCTGCGGGGTGGTAGATCTCCAGGAGCAGGGTTGGGCAAGCCTGGTGTAGAAGGTATGACAGATACTGCCCAAGCCTATTGCACTGCTTAGTACACAATTCTGAATAGAGCAGGTTACACTTTCTTCCCATTTATTTAGCCATACATTTTAGAGTTGCACCTCTAGTTAAGTACCGTGTTTAGAGATTCTGGAGTAGGGCCTTTCCTGGGAATCTAGGCCCTTTCCCTTTGGCCAAAGTTACCCGCATCCTCTATTCCTTCCATTTGCTGAAACATCTTTGTCTAACTATGGCTCTGTGGGACCTGCAGCATTGTAACTGTAAGCAGCCAATCAGACAGAAAGAGTGACAGTGCGAAAACAGGATGTAAGACCAATAATCGACAAGTTTATTTGCGTATCAATAAGTCACAGAATAAAGGCTTGGGCGAGTGCGCGCACTCGTCACAGGCATCGAAACAAATAGGGCTTGTTTTCCACGTCCACGTCACAATTTCATACACATTGCAGTCGTCCGAGATGCACTGGGAAACACCATTGTTAAATAAATAAATAACGGCAGACCCTTTACAAATGTAACCCTGGAAAATACCTCTCCACTCCGTCCATGTTTCGCTCCCTATAATGTTTCGCTCGACCACACCTGACAAAAAAACTTGCATATTACTGTTTATGTGTTTATGCGCTTCTGTAAACAGACAAAGGTGCTAAGGTATAAATAACACAGGGACCTTATTATGGTCGTCTCAGCATATGCTAAAGTAAAGCCGTCACTTGGAAGAGCATAAAACGCTTTCAGGAGCTACTTAAAGCTTTTTAACAGCAAAATTTTATCACTTACTTTTGCAGTGGCCAAGATTTATTGGAACCTAGTGTTATGAGTGTGAAAGTCCAAATAAAATAATACTTCACGCGTTAAATTAAGTAAAGATTTGCCCTCTCCTGCTAAAGTGATCTGACATAGCAGACATAGCAGTTATTATGGTCAAAATAATTCACATTTTACTTCAATTGTTTTACTGTGCCAGGTAATCACTACGTTTCGATTTTCTCTTACATCATGGCCTGGGACTCCACAAAAAGTGGTTCAGCTAGATTCAACACATGAAATCTAAAATTTGAAAGACACTATCTAAGGCTGACAGTCGCAGTTTGAGTAAAACCCTGATTTAGGGCAAGCCTGGTTTTACCTGTTGAGACATTATCTTAGTGACTATTTCTCCATTAAATTAGGGCAAAATAAACCATAATTTTAAAGGCATTGTTCTCAGAAAAGTACCTTAATAACCCTAATAATATTTACAAAACTCATCAGTGGACATGGTTATGAACGTAAAACATGATTTTGAATAAGTTGCGTGGTGTGAAATGTTCTTGGGAAATCCTCCACATGCTTATTATGGCTGTCATTAGGACTGTTTGTTCTCAAAAAAAAAATGCAAATAAAAATAATCTGTGCAATTGATTTGAAATTATGTGCATTTAGGTTGCATGAGAAAACTTCCTTAGGGAAGTATTTGTTGTGCTTCAAACCTGGCTGACTCCTGGTCTGCTGCCCACGTTAGAGCTCATTGTAAGAGTCCTCGGCTGTCTTGAACATCAGGATGGAGTTGTAGATCTTTAAGGCAGGTCCCAGTTTGATGCTCATGATTTTTACCAGGTCCACCTGCGTCAGCAGCAGAAATGCCTCTCCATCGATTTGCTAACAGAGACAGGAGAGAATTCAATCTTTTATCACAAACTCCAACCTTTATCAAACTCACCAAGAGTACTATTGACAAGCCAGACGGGAGACAAATTAGTTGTTTCATTTTTGTGATGGACATGTTTTTCTATAAAAGAATATTTTGCCTTGACTGTTAAGTCATCCACAGTCTGCTTTTCCCCCATTAAGGTTGAAATGACACTTAAAAGACTTTATTTAACCCTTCCAGCCATAGATCCTGGTCTGGGTTGCATATGGTCTAGAGCTTCTCACAGGCAGCAAAGCACCACTCTAATCCTAACTATGACTGCATTCACGGATATTTAAGAGTTTTCCCTTGTGGGCATCAAAAAATGTTGCTACAAGGTCAAAATAACATTTGGTCCTCACAATGTAATATACAACACCCCCCACACACACATGTCTGCATTCCTATCTTAGTGAAAACTATCCATTCATTTCTATGGGAAAAACCTTAATCCAATCAGGACACCTCCGGTCCTCACAAGTATAGCAAAACCTGTCCCCACACACACATAGCAGCCCTGGAGGTGTGAGGCCACGCTGTTCTGTCTGAATCAGTGTTTTTATCAGTTTCTCAATACATATAATATTTGGGTTTCACCACTGAAACTGAACCTTTTCACTCCTTATAAGGAGTATTGGACCTTAGAGCCAAAACTCCTCCAGTCACCAGAGGCCATCCTTATATGGCAAGAGGACTGATAAGGATGATGGAACATGACAGGGAGCCGTGGGACAGAGGCCCCTCACTCCTCATGTGATGTCCCAGCTGTTAATGAGAGCGGCAGCTGCCATCGCGGCCCCCAGCCATTACGGCCCCCAGCCTCACACCACAACTGTGCGTTTGTGGCTCAGCTGGCCCCTCGTTTGTCTTTCCGTTCTGAGCGTCGCTGGAGACAAAAACGGCTTGTTTCTGTGCCCTTTGCCAGTTCGCAGAGAGAGACGCTGGGAAGACCATGTTTTGCAGAAACGCTGAAACGCTCTTCACACAGAGAAACAGGCCCTGCTTTCCGTCACCGACCGATAACGGTGTCAGAGACGCTGTGCGGATAATAAAGGGCTGTTCTACTCATGACGTAAATGATGGTGCGGCTTTTAGCCAAACATCTCATTGCAGTGTTTCACAATCCGGGCCTTGGGGACCCACAGCCAGGCCCTGCACTAAGTGTGCACTAAGATGGAACAACTCGCATCTTAACTTTCTACAAAATCACCTCCACACTGCCCCTTCTAGCAATACGTGAGCAAATGATCAGCCGGTAATCATGTACTGCTGTGTTTGGGGCAGCCCAGATTCTCCCGCCGAGTACAGGACCACCCCGAAGGTGTCGGATCTCAAACCCGGGACCCCACGGCGATGACTAGCCACTGAAGCTGCTCATCCTGCCCCCGGCTCATTTGCGGATGCTGATTCTGCCGTCCGGCCTCTTTTTAATTATGTATGGTCTGCTTTAAGGAGAACATCCACATGTTAACCAATAACTAACATTAACAATGGAATAAAAAAAAAAATCACACCTCCAAATCCATGGCTATTCATGTCAAAGCCAACATATTTTCATTAGTTGTGAAACATTTTAATTATGCTAAAAAAGATGTACATTAAAAGAACTTGATTCGGGGACCGAATTTGCCCCAGGACTGTACACACATCAGCTCTGTTTCCCACACATAGCGACGGAGTAACCTCACCTCCTCCTTGAAGGAGTGCACATGCTCCTTACAGCCCGGGAGGCCCTGGATGAACTGCGTCACCTGTGGAGTGATCACAGAAGCGGCCGTCAGTGCCAGGGCAGAGAGCAGAAACCCAGCGGGGGAGCAACAAGGGTGGCAGTGTGAGAGCAGCACCAACCTGCTCGACAGTCCACTCTGCCACTTTGCTGGCCTTGATGCCAGCCACAGTGGGCAGCAGCTTGCTGTGTCTGTCCCAGCAGAGGGGCACAGAGGGGGCGGGTGAGGCGCAGGGCATGAAGACAGACTGGTGCAGTGCCTGCTGGAGGGTGAGCTCTGTGGGGCGGGTCAGGGGAGCAAAAACACAATTTTAGGCTATTACGCTGCCCCGTGGCCAGCATGTTCAGTGCATCAAAGGTGAGAAACAGAGTTGGTTTTAGATTCAAGTTGGAGGGGGCTTCAGCCTCCCTAATTTTTGTCTCAGGCCCCCCTAGGCAAATTTAACCGTGGAGGGTTTCACCGGGTAGCAAATTTTATCGTGGGGCTGGGCCCTCCCCCCAGGTGTCAAAGCATAGATGAAGCAGAGCACACTGCTCATTTTGATGATGTCACAGGATGAGCGAGCCTTTCACGGTCCGAACGCTCAGGGGATACGGTTTACTGGAGGCACGTTGACCATGCGGGGCGTCCCAGTTTAATCAGAGGATAAGTGGAAGTGGGATTAATAACTGGAGACATAACAAGAAGGGAGTATTAGGTAGCGACGGCCCCCAAAGCCACAGTTGGGCGGGATTATGGCACAGCAGTCCAATGGGAGACATCATATCACAAATAGACGGAAGACAGACTAAACAAAGCAAGCTCATAATGCAGGTCAGCAATGGCTTTAAGAGGGACTGTAAATACTGCTCTTATGAAAAAATATCAACTAATACTTTCCATGCATCTCTGTTCCCTGAATGGTTACTAAGCTAGCAGCCACGTATAACATGAATTAAATGCAAACCGCCCTCTCTGACTGCCCCAAATAGGCCACATTCATATCTGCATACCTCACATACCGAAACCAGCTGGACCAACAGAGTCTCTTTGGCTGCAGAGACCATCATCTGACTGCAGAGAAGGTCTATTCACAAAGCGCGGGATGCATGTGGCCGGCAAACTGCGGCTCCATTATACTCGCAGCGGGGCTCCTAAATGCAGCGGGGGCTCCGGATCCGCTGCGGTGCCAGGTTCCCGGGTTCCCAGGACGGCTTCATCACTCTTAATGAGCCACGGACATCCAGCAGAAGTGATACGGGAACTACGCTATATTAACGCGGGAGGTGGGCAGCTTTGGAAAGCCACAATCCACAGGCGTCTGTGATGAGCTACAGATTACGTACAGCCTCGTCATCATGGCACATGCATACACCATCCAGTGCCGGCTGAAGCCCATGTGCAGCCCTAGGTCAACGCCAGCACCCCCCCCGCATCCCCCCCCAACCCAAACCCCCCACCAAAGCAGCAAGCCTCACTTCCGGGACACCTTGACTGGTGTAAGGAGGACATAAAGCACAGTGGGTGACCAAACTGAAATTGGCTTGCTATGTCGTGTGGGGGTGGGGTGGGCGGGGGTCATTACTGATGATAAAATCAGTGGTGGAGGGGGGGGGACTGCTGGTGGTGTTTGGAATTGTTTTCTCTTCATGGCTGTCAAACAGACACACACATTCACGGAGATTAAGTACAGGACAATAATTGGGGACTGATGTGACTGGTACGCCATCTAGAGCAATATGCGCGGTGATATCTCCTCATGACAGCGCAATTGTGTACTTATTTTATGTGCATTTATGCTGCTATTTTATGTGCATTTACACTGCTTGTGTGCATTTACGCAGCATTTTACCCTTTAGACCAAAAATAAATCACACCTAAAAATAAACGAATGAATATCACTTAAAATAAGACATGAAATAGCCGAACATCTTGCTTTATGCAGAGAATGTCCTGTAGTCAATCCCTGGCAATAACCATTCTGTCTCCGCTACCCTGCTCCCATACAGCTAGCCGCGGTGTCAGCTTATCCTGCGCTGCTGTACGTGATTCACATCCCTGTGGTCGGCAAAGCTCCATCTCTGCGCAGCACCACCCCAGGCGGAAACGTGCCGATTCAGGAACATGAATGATCCCGGAGAATCAGAATGTTTTCGTAACCAGACCAGACGGTCTGTTTCCCCCACCCAGGCTCTAAAGGCCCTCACTCCTACCGCCGCCGTCCCGGCTAATCGGCGTAATTATTTACGATCCCTTCCGTCTGCCCTTAAATAAGCGCTGCCTCTGGCAGAGCCACCCGCAGGCACACGCAGAGCACAGCTAGCCCTTTGACCGCCTTCCGCCGCGTTTGATAGAAGGTCACCATGACATTCAGCGATGCCGAGCAACACGTCGCTAGTACAGCGGGGCGGAAAGCCCGACACATTCCTGTCCTGCCTCGAGTGCCCACCTCAGCAGACAGAATACCGCCGCGTCGGAAGCATTCTTGCTCTGAACGATTTACATGGGAGATGTTTCAGTCACAAAGCCTTCAGCACAGGTGATAAGGACGAACGAATACAGCTAGCCGGAATTCATCACAGAGACCAACTCAGGACCTAAAGTGAAAACAAAAATATGTAAGCACCATGATTCGGGTAAAAGGGAATGAAGAGCATTCCGAGTGGAGAGCATGTCCATGTCAAAATGCTCCACAGAAGTAAGGGGAGATGGCGTTATGGGCGCCTGCTTTATCTCCCCTCCTTCAAGTAATATCTGTTGTCCAAACTTCCTCCTTCCATTACTTTATTTATCATTATTATTTATTTTATTTACTATTATTATTATTATTATTATTATTATTTATTTTTTATATATATTAAATTGTATTCTTATTTTATGTACATTTAATTTTATGGTTCTGTTTTAGTGTTATTTATTTAGTTTGTCTATATCTGAACTGGTTTCATTGTTCAGCACTTTGGTCAACCCTGGTTGTTTTAAATGTGCTTTATAAATAAATTTGACTTTGACCTAGACCATTAATTTTAAAGCAATGTTTCTCAACGCAGTCCTCCAGGGCTGAGTCCATGTTTTTGTTCCTACCGGGAGCTACGTGGGAGCAAAAATGTGGACTGTCTGGCAGGGAGCTGGGAGGGAGCAAAAATGTGGAGCATCTGGGGGTCCCCGAGGACCAGGGGGAGAGACACTGGTTTAAATCATCACAAGTTTTTAGATCTACATTAAGCAGCTTCAGCTGTGAAGCTTTAATAATCTGCACATTCAAAATATTTATTGTTATTCGAGTACTTTGTAATTTGTGCATCATTACCGTGATTTGTGTAACTCTCGGCTTTAATTCGAGGGCCGCAGCCTGGCTGCAGCATGAGTGTTTGGAGCTGACCAGTCACACAAAAAAGAGCAAAGAACTTCGAAGGCTAAACCCCGAAGGGAGAAGTTCTTGCACAGCCAGATCGAAATGGGTCTCCTGCTGAACCGCAGAGCCCTGGAGCTGGCATATTGTGCGCGTGCTGGATTCATTTGCCCTTTATTTGTTTACACGCACGGCCAATTTAAGGCAAACTGAGAGAAGATGACGAAAACGCAGCAAGTCAGTGAGACACAACGTAAGTCTTTTTGCAAAGTTCCATAGTTGAGTATCGGAAAACAGACATCTGGACAGAGCTGGATTCACGAATAGGACACATGGAACATATTTGTGATTCACACTTCCTTGGTGATATCTTTACTGGAAGTGTGTGTGTGTGGGTAGGAGTTAAGTCTGTTATTGTTGAGATTAGGGTAATGCTCATAGAATTGAATGGAGAGTCCCGATAAAGATACATATACCTAATGTGTGTGTGCGTGTGTGTGTGTGTGTGTGTGTGTGTGTGTGCGTGTGTGTGAGTTTGAATAGATCACATTTCAGGACCAAAATGTCCCCAGAGTGTGGTAAAACCTAAAACTTCCCTACTTTTGTGGGCATTTTTTCAGGTCCCCAAATGAACCCCCAGCTTTCATTCAGATAACCGCAATTTTATAAAAATATGTGAATGCAATTAAATAACTAAAAGTTACCAACCCAAATACAAGACTTTTGGCATTTTTAGTTTATGTTAGGGCTGGGTAGCGGTTAAGGATGTTATGATTAGGATTAGGGTTAGGGTTTTTCCCATAGAAATGAATGGAAGGTTCCCCATTTACAATGGTACGCGGGTGTGTGTGTGTGTGCGTACCTTTGGTTTCCATTATGGAGGACACTTCGCTCTCCACTTCCTCTTCCTCCTGCATCTCTTCTACCTTCCTCTGCTTGCAAGGCCGTCCCACCCTGTGGACAGTGGGGGCAGGACAGTGTGGGGAAGCAGACGCCGTACTCGCTGGGCAACGGAGCGCTGCCGGACATTTTGCCGCCTTCCCCAGCGCCGTGTGCGTGTCGCTGAGCCGCACGACTCGCATTTAGCGGAGGACACCCGGGCACAAACTGCTTTGTTACTTTTACAGATTATATACCTTAGTTCTGTCTAAAATGTGGTCCTCAAGCGTATAGGTTCTGAGGTACATACATGATTTATGTAAATTCAGAGAGATCTACACCTAAATAAAGAAGAGGCCAATAAATTAAGATTACTATGCTACCGCAGTCTTCACGGAGGAGGGAGAGGACGGGGCATGGTCCCAGGCGTGTGACAAGGAACACTCAAATGCTGAAAAGCAGACCTAACTCCTCTGAAAACAGACCAAACCTCTTACCCAGAGAAACCAAGGTCTAACACCTTAAAGCACTCAACCGTCAGCTGAGCTCAAGGATATTCTAGCCAAGCTGAACCACTGTTCTCCGCGGCTAGTAGGAAAAAGCGCTCTACTTTTCCGTAAATCAGCGAGAGACAAAGTGGCTTTTGCTGTACATCAGCAAAAGTATTCAGAAAACACTGATCACTGAACAGGGAGACATGGTATCTTTCATGATTTTTCCGTGGCGTGTATTTTAATAAACAAATTAACCGGGAACATTTAGAAAAAGCGAGCAGTTTTGGTTATACGGGAAAATGTGCATAAAACTTATTACTTTTTAGCTGCATTACATTCAAACTAAAGGCTATTTCAGCGCCTTACTGTGAGTCCAAAAAGAGTAAGGCACCCCAGGACACCACATGCTGTCTTGGAAATATGTCATAAAACTGCTATAACAACATTGTGACATAGCCATTGTATACATACGGATGCCATTAACAAATGCTGTCAAGGAGCTAGGTAAAAAAGAAAGAGAAAGGCTGATTCTTTGATTACAGTATATATAAAGAGCGTATAAACAGGCAGTGCTTTGACGCGTCCTGCTGGATAACTTTCATCAGCGTGCTGTGATTCCCACAGCCGGCTTCCGCGTAGCACATCAGAGACTCAGAGGCACACAGAGAGCATTAAACACGGGCCGGCTGGGCGTACAACCGGGCTGGGAATGAACAAGCGGCCATTTTCACACCGGGCTCAGTTGACCATGGAGGTGGGGAGGGAGCTAAGGGGTGATTTAAAGACAGCCAAAGCTCTTATAGAACTGAGATGGCTAACCTCCTTTTTGGCTCGCCGGGGACGGGCTTCTTGGGCGCAGGTTCGGAGACGGCCGCCTCTGGGTCCTTCGCTTCTTTGGGGTGCGGCGAGCCGGGGGCCAGCGGCTTGCTGGGGGGGGAAGAGCGGTGGGTTTCCGGTGGAGTGCACACACACAGGCAGCTTGTGAGCACACCGTAGAAGTGCACCTGCTATAAATGTCAGCCTTATGCCTATAGGGTGGCGCTCAAAGCTAACCGAATCCTAAAAACAAACTATGACGAGGACTTCCTCAAACTCAACATCCTTTCATCTCCTACAATACTGCGAGGTGTAACATAACATAATGTTATATAATATACTATGATGTGCCATTTGCTTCACTGGAACGTCATCTTTGGACAAATATGCCTGCAGAAATAAGGATAATGTAAATGGGAACAGAACAGGGTCAGAGTCCGCCTTCAGCCCATCAAATAAAAGCACAGAGTACACACACACACACACACACACACACACACACACGAACACCATGGGTAGTTTGATCTCAGTTAACCAAACTGTAGGTCTTTGGACTACAGGCAGAAGCAGTAGTGCCCAGAGTAATCACCAGCAGACATGAGGAGAACACAGAAGGGGGCTTAGAATGAAAGCCCTCCCCTGAAATGTGAGACGGCAGGGCTGCCAATGCCGCACCATAGCCACCCTCGTCCACACTGTGATGCATGCTTGCATTAGGGTCTCACTCTGTGCTGCCACCCTAAATGACTCTCTGCACGCGTGCATTCGGGTGTCACTCTGTGCCGCCGCCCTAAATGACTCTCTGCACGTGTGCATTCGGGTCTCACTCTGTGCTGCCGCCCTAAATGACTCTCTGCACGCGTGCATTCGGGTCTCACTCTGTGCTG
>JAODKM010000005.1:228229-249044 GCA_026780845.1 Petrocephalus sullivani | reverse complement strand
CTGCCGCCCTAAATGACTCTCTGCACGCGTGCATTCGGGTCTCACTCTGTGCTGCCGCCCTAAATGACTCTCTGCACGCGTGCATTCGGGTCTCACTCTGTGCTGCCGCCCGCCTTGTCCGGGCTCCCGTCCACCCTCCTGGGCCGGGTCGCCGCTGGGCCTGAGCCGGGCATCTCGCCGCTGAGCCGGTCTGGCAGCACCGAGTCCTTGTTGATGTTGATATCGGAGTAAGGGCACCCCACGGCGCTGAAAAGAGAGCGGCACAGATGCTTGGCGAGACGAAGGAGAGACGAAAAAGGCCAGAGATGCAGAGAACGTAGAGAGCCACCCGCCCCCCTGTGCTGGGCCATCATCAAAGGAGCCTCGGAAGTAAATCCACCTCCTCACGAAAGATTTCGGGTTTCAGAGGCAAGACAGAAGAGCAACACCATCAGTGAACACTAAGTAATTCACTTGCTGATGGTGGGGAGGGGCGGGGGGGAACTGGTGCGCATCTCCTGCTGAGGCATACTAAGGCACTTATCTGTGGGCTGTTTTTGTCCTGTGAGAGGAAGCATGTATTGAAAAATCGAGGCTAAACAATAGAGCATTCATGCAAACAAATATATATTTTCATGTAAACAAGCATAAACATTGCAGTCAGGCGGCGGCACCGGCGAGGCTGCAATACACAGCGGTTATGATGCGCCGCCCTCGTATCGGCCTGACATACCATCTTGATGCATTGCCAGTAGGGGTGTGTACAGGGGCGGGGCCACAGGGGCACATTGCACAACTGAAAGCTGATTGGTCCCCGGCATGCAGCTTCCCCTGTCACTCACGCATATATCATTGGGTAATGATAATGTCGACCCCTCTGCATGACTTTTGGCTCCTCTTATGCTTTAAAAATCCGAGACTCATTGTGGATAGTCAGATCATGTTCACTCCTTTCCACTTGGGATGTAACTCTGTTATTGCTTGGTCACCAAGACATAACCAGACTCATTCAGCCTTTCACTGTCAACCGCGTCTTTACAGAAAGGTCTAGAATTCGCATAGTAGCCAGCCTCATCTCTTTAACATTGAGTAATGCACTAAAGTGTATTTTTTTATTTCACAAGTTTGCTGACTGTACTGAGAATTCTGCAAATACAAAATGTACAGTGTAGAGTCTCCTGTCTGTGGTGGAGGAGGGCCAGTACTGTCAGCAGAGACCAGGCGATAGACAGGTGGTACTGGTAAATGTTCCTATTGGCGTAGCTAGGGCTGGGTGATGTGCGCTATTATTATCAGCACCACAACTTTCAGCTGGACTGAAATCAGGTTTTTTTAAACCCTTGAACTGTCCAGACAGTATGCCACGAGCATGGAAGGTAGGGTTTGCTATAACATTTTCACTCTGTCATAGGAAGCAAAACTTAGAAAGCTTTGAAATATTAATGATTGTTCCTTTTAAGTAGTATATGTCAAAAAAGTCAGTTTGAAGTTTACCACCACAGCTTATGCGTGCGTTCTGAACTGTTTAAATCGCTAAATTTTTGTGAGAGAGTTAGCAAAATAAGTGGGGAGTAGAGAAGTGCACAAGAACTGGTCACTAAAGGCCATTTGCCTTCCGTTGTATGAAAGTAGTTTGGATTCCCTAGAAATGGTATTGAGCAAAAGCAAGTGATTTATCAGCACAACTAACTTCAACTCACTGCAACACCAGCAACGTATTTGATGGACTGTATTGATACATAATAAGATCTTTTTATTTTAAGTGAATTCTTAGCTCCCTTTTTGCTTTATAAGTATCGCAATATTCACTGCAAAAAATCATCACGATTTTTCAAAATTGTGCAGCCACCTGGACCTGCTAGATCCAAGCCAGCCAATCAGAATCTCCATAGGCTTACCTTTGCAAGAAAGCTACCTGACGTATCTCATTCAGATGTGGAAATTTCAGGTCCAGAAAATAAAAATCCAGACCATGATTTAGTTTCAACCAACCCTTGCTGGTGATGCATATTATATATATTTGGAGGGGAGCAGTAAGGGCGTGTATAACCTGGCACAATGAGGGGGACCTAGCACATTACAGGGGTCCTTAAATGCATAAAAGAATCCATGAAATTGGGCAGGTGGGAGATTCATATATGATGTATTTGCCCCATATTGCAAAAATGAAATGCAAATCTTGTGCTGCATCTTCATACACATTTCGTGGAGGAATCCCCCCTTCCATGGCAAATATAACCCTGAGGGGTGGAGACCCCCCATTTCTTAAATTGAATGTGCCAAGCCTAGTGAGGGAGGCTGCATATTTACATACTTATATCCGGCTTCAGTGCAGGTGGCCACATGCGCCACAGCGCCCTCTGCTGTCAGCATAACATTGCACCGAAAACCGATGCCCGTAGGGGGATGGGTACCTGTGGTGGCCGGAGTAGCGGGCCCCTTTGATGTGGCCCACGCCCTTGCATCCCGGAGTGGGGCAGACACTCTGGAGCTCCTGGGGGCCTGTGAAGAACAGGAAGAGGTGGAATTCAGCATAGCCTGGAATTCACTAAACTTACCAACACGTGTTTGCGCGGTCACATGTGGCCATGCTCCGCCCACATTCCAGTGGAGGCCCGGGCCCAGAAAAACCCGTCTTTGTTCCCCGAGCTAGGCGGCTAGCAGTGACTCCAGTCTGGTTTCCGGCCCAGCTTTTGGTTACCATGGACACCCACAAGTGGAAAAATTAGCAGGAAAGAACATTCAGGGATTTATAACAGCTTCTTGGTGAATACAGCCACTGGAATAAACAAAATTTCTAGAAATCTGTCCATCCATCACGCTCCTCATCGACTTTCTCTACAGAGACAGATCTTAACCAATCAGGCACGCCACCCTCTGTCCGAGAGACCCACAGTTCTATTTGCAGCCAGAGGGGAAGATGGTTGTGGCAGAGGGCGCCAAAGAGCCACTCACAAATGGGGGGCTGTAGGGGATGTCCCGTCTTAGCGCACCATCCAGCGGGGTGGATGTCCGGGCTGTCAGCGTCCACCCAGTAATCGTACTCATCGTTCCAGCCGTCAAAGTGGACCTGGTGGGGGCACAAGGGGGAACCATCGAGAATAAGAACAGAACTAGAAAAATAGAAACTCTAATTGTGAAATTGTAATGACACAGTTGGGTGGGTATAGAGAGGGTGAGGTGTCAGACAGGTTGTTATGGGAGCGAGCTGTGTAGAGTGCACCCCATTAACACAAGACTGTCGCCCCCTACAGGTCCAAGCGGGGGCTGCTTCCAGAAATCATTACTCACCGTGGCTATCTCATTAACTGAGATGACCCACTGTGCACACAGTTCTTACCCACAATTCACTTCTCTGACTCAATGTTACTGCAGAAACACTGGTTAGGAAACAGACAGGCTTTAGGAAACTGGTCCAGCCGTCCGTTGACTGCACAGTGGTGGCAGAGTTTGGGATTTCGGAAGCCCGTCTAGCAGCCTGCTAATCCAGCCACCCCACGCATATTCCTAATCCATCCAGCAGCCTGTATGTGTCCTTTTCCAGTGGCATGTCAAGAGGCAGCCGAGTGTGGTATCCGGCGGCAATAAGGCGGTCAGGGAGGGAGAAGCACTCAATGACACTGACCGCATCACCGAGAAGAGCGCCCCCAGTGGCAGCACGTTTGTCACTTACACATGGCATCCCATTTGCATCTAATCTTATTATTCCAGATCTCTATGATGCTGCCCAGCAAACTGTACTCAGAACACGGGGCAGACTTTCCGACTACAACTATAACATCTAGATCAAGGGAATTCAACAAAAATTTAAAGAGGTCCAGTTAGAGAAAATTTCCAGAAGCAAAGGTCCAGAGGATCGTAATGTATAACTATTTAGTGTGATATATATTTAAGTAGACTACTAGTTGTATCGACATTGCATGTACTTAATAGCTGACTGTCAAATCAAATTAATTCAGTACAATTCAAAAACATTTTGACACTACTTGTTGTCACGTTACATAGAACTGACAGTGCCACTTCCATATTTTTCTCTCTCTTTCTCCATTTCACCCGTCTTCTCCTCATCTTACTGCGGCTCAGCTGTCTGTATCTCTCCGTTTCTCTCACCCAGTCGTCTGTATCTCTCCCTTCTCACTCAGTCATCTGTATCTCTCCCTTCTCACTCAGTCGTCTGTCTCTCCCTTTGTCTCGCGTCTGTCTCCCCCTTTCTCTCGCATCTGTATCTCTCCCTTTGTCTCGCGTCTGTCTCCCCCTTTCTCTCGCATCTGTATCTCTCCCTTCTCACTCAGTCGTCTGTATCTCTCCCTTCTTACTCAGTCGTCTGTATCTCTCCCTTTGTCTCGCGTCTGTCTCCCCCTTTCTCTCGCATCTGTATCTCTCCGTTTCTCTCACTCAGTCGTCTGTATCTCTCCCTTCTCACTGTCATCTGTATCTCTCCCTTTGTCTCGCGTCTGTCTTCTCCTTTCTCTCACATCTGTATCTCTCCCTTTCTCACATCTGTATCTCCCCCTTTCTTTCACTCAGTCGTCTGTATCTCTCCCTTTCTCTCACATCTGTATCTCCCCCTTTGTCTCCTGTCTGTATCTCTCCCTTTCTCTCATATCTGTATCTCTCCCTTTGTCTCGCGTCTGTATCTCCCCCTTTGTCTCGCGTCTGTATCTCTCCCTGTCTCTCATTCAGTCATCTATATCTCCCCCTTTGTTTTCACATGTATCGCTATCTTTCTATTTCTTTCTACCGTCTTTTCACCCGTTTGCCTTGCCTCTAACTCTCTCATCTGTCTGCCCTGTAGAGTCGCAATGCTTACCGCCTGGAACGCACATACTTGATTGGCTGAGTGGTATTACGTTGTATGGCTTAACTTCATGCAATTGGTCTGTACACTTCCTCATCCACTAAACCACAACCGAAAACATTATAAAAGCTGCGCCGGTTAAAACAGACATGAAATTATAACCTTCTGTTCTGGCTATAGGTCCGGGTCCGTATGGGACAGCTTCTGGTCACCAAACCTAGAATGTCATTCAGTTTAATTGCCTGAGAGCATCCCCCCACCCCCCGGTATACACGACACACCAGTACGACGGAAACGGGACCCACCTTTATCCTCTGGTCATCTGTGTCCACCACTGTGACCACTCTGATGAGCATGGCATTCCTCTTGTCCACTGCCTCCAGCTTCATGCCCTTCTGGTAGCTGTGGGGTGGCTTCTGATGGGGAGAGGGTCACGGGGTCACGGAGTCAGAGTGCTGCACTGGGGGCTAACACCTGCCGAGCGGTGGGGGATGACCGTACCGCTTTGAAGGCCCTGGCTGGGGCGGGCAGCGAGTTGGTGTCCTCCAGGTATCTCTCCCAGGAGAAGCCCTTCGCATTCTGGTAGCCTGTCGGAAGGGAGCGGACTCAGTGTCAGTATGGAGATACTGTGTTGTTTCCACGGCGACCGCTGATCAGCATGACCGATCAGCATCCTTACTGTAGCCTTGCTGTGAGAGACAGGGTGCATCAAATTATCCAACATGCATGAACGAGAAGAAGAACAAAAATCCCGAGCGTTCCAGAGCAGCAGGTGTCCATGCTGGAGGACAGCAGTATCGGACATCGAGATCCCCCCTGTAAGCCACCTGACCCGAATAAACAAGCCATGCGTGAACACTGAATCCCCCCCTTGACCTGAGAGAGGTAGTACAGTCATACTGACCTGGAGGTGTGGCCAAGACCTTCCCATTCTTCTGACACCAGCTGACCGGGTGAATGTAAGGGCTAGTGGCATCACACCTGCAAAGACATTACGAGACACCGCTCAGACCTCCTGGGTAGGTACAGGTCACATGACTGGAGCTGTGCTCTCGCGCCATGTGAATCGAGGTCAGCATCAGGCTGCTTATTCCAGGACGCTTATTCATTATGAAAGGTACATATTGGTAATGAGCCCAGTCTCTGAGGTCCCTTGAGGTACCTTGCGCGTTGACCCATATTCCAGGACGATCAGTTGCCCTACTGCTCCAGCTGTATGGGGGGGTTGGGGGGGTGGCAAATTACAGGGCCCTGCCCAACAGTCAGCTCATAAAGCATTCCAGCCATGGCAACCGACAGGGACAGAAGACTTCCCTTCTCTATGTCTGTGCCCTCGCTCTGGGAAAAGGCACCAATGAACACAGCACAGAGGGCAGCCAGACAGTCGGCAGGTCACCACTGTCACTAAATTAACAACATTACTGTTAAACAGAAACCATAGAATCACTCACTTCATTAGAAATGCCTATGGCTGATGCAAATGGTTGCCATAGCGACCCCACTAAGGGGTATTTACTAAGTCAGCTACTAACGTTGGTGTCATTTTTGAGCTTACTGGTATGCTTATTAAATGGTGCTGCTGAAATGATCGTCTGTACTGTGTCTGTTCCTAAACTGTGGCTTAAAATCTGCACCAGTCCGGGGTCCCAGAATCCACCCTTCTTGGCCATTACACCATTACAAAGTTTCCATGGCAGTAATGATCACCTCCACCCATTCTGGCAAGCGCGTGCATGTGCTCTGATAAAACCGCGCCTCTGTCGCCGTGACTCCGCCCCTACCCCGCCCCTGATGACCCGCGCAGCGGTAATGAGAGACCGCAGCGGTAATGAGAGACCCCCACGGAGGCCTCCGCTTCCAGCGGTCTTGGTTTCCCAACTCGTAGACGGATGCCTAGGAATATTGTCGCCATTTGCGTTCATGGGCGGGTCGGCCTGTAAGGGCAAGAATTCGGGACAAACGCTCCTCCGGGGAGCCAATCGAAGTTTTACCTCACGCGGACCAGCAGGAAGTAAGCAGACAGAGAAAAAAACCCAACTCAGTTAACACTGACCAATACTGAAGAGTTTCCTCTTAGCTATAGTAAAAGGCAATGTAAATTACCCAGCATGAATTCATTAAGACTAAACTGATTCAGTATAGTAGAAATGTGTTACGCTTGCATATTATACGAACCACTTTACTATCATATAACATCAATGATTTCATTATCTTTTAATTATAAATGAACACATTCTTGGGGGCACTTATTAAATACCACTTAAAAGACACAGTAAATGTAGTACATTTCAGAATTTAAACCAGAAAAATAAATTGTTAGTATAACCGATCACTTAGCACCACCTGCCGTTATTCTCTAGAACTACACACAAAGGATTTAAATGGATGATTCCGCTACAAAACAATAGGAAACTGAAGCTGACAGTGGCAGCCATGGTTTGCATACAATGTGAAAGGTTCATACCTCTACTTCAGAGGCTGATCTGAGTTATTACATCATTACAGCACTAAGAATGGCAGGTCAAGTGATTCACTTCAAAAATCCCCAACTACAGATCAGAGGAGTACTACGGAACATAGAAGTGAATGAGAAATGGATATATTCGAGGCTAATTAAATAAATGGCTTGCATTATTATTATTATAGACTATCATCCTGTCCAGTGGATATGGAAAATAGCAGACAGACAGACAGACAGACAGAGGCAGATAGTGACGTTGATGCCTGTTCCTATTATTGTCACGAAACTCACTACGCTGTCAGATTACGTCGTACTTCTCTGGGTTTTCTACTCAGACGCGCACGATTCCTCTGGAACTTTACCAGTATTCGTAGCTCTCATCCCAGTTATCCAAGTGCACCAGAAACCTGCTATCCACCATGTCCGTTACTGTGGCAACGCAGATGAGAGTGGGGTTTTTCTTGTTGATGGCTTCCAGTTTCATTCCGATTCGGAATCCTGAAGGGGTGACGGTCTGGAATATAGAAGCGGGCTAATTATTTCTGTCCCTGAGCACAGAGACAAAGCACCCGCGTCAGATTCTTATGCGCGGGTTTCCCTAACACCCCCACAACCCACTTGCCTCACAGGATCTGCAAGGCACAGCAACTTGTCTGGCCTGTACTAATCCGCCATACAATTAGGCATACACACAGCATGTAAGGCTCAGAACACAGCATTTAAGGCTCCAAACAGAACGTATACTCAGAACACAGTATTTAAGGCACTAAATGCAGGATTTATAATTCATGGCTCAGCTTTTAAGGATCATAACACAGCAATTAAAGCTTACCACACAGCATTTATGGCTGTAAACGCAATTCGGAGATGCCGGGTGTATCCCTGAGATAAAAAGGAGGGTACTCACAGTGTTCTGGTTCTCAAACAGGGCTTTGGGTGCCGCCTGGGCCTTGCACAGTTTGATGAAAGACGACCAGCTGAAATCCTCCTCCTTCATACCTGTCCAATACCAAACCCCCTTAGGCAGCCCATTGCTGTCAATAACTCACCAAATGCACCCTATAATAGCTGTACTGGCATCACCCCCGCATGCTAAGAGAACTTTACTTACTATAGCAATATTTCCCAACCCAATCCTCAGGGGGCCTCAGACAGTCCACATTTTCACTTCCTCCCAGCCCACAGCCAATCAAGAACAGTGAATATCTGGTGCAGGTCTGTTGGGAGCTGGGAGGGAGCAAACATGTGGACTGTCTGGAGCTCCCGGAGCCCTGGGCTGGGAAACACTGTACCAGAGTACAGACTCATTAGATGAGGCTAAGTCGTTCCATAGCACTTACCTTTGGGGGGGTTCAGCTTGTGTCCCGTCTTCTCACACCATCCGACTGGATGGATGTCAGGAGAATTTGAATTTACCCAAAAGTCATAGCAATCGGAATATTTATCAAAGTGCAGTCGGATTCTGTGGCCTGAGATCTGTAAATAAAGTCACAATGAGGTGATCATTAACATATTCTTATTTTAAAAATAATTTGGAAAAAAAAAACTGAATTTGCCAACAGAGTTTTGAGACAGATGGTATTCTAGGCCCAGGTTCTACAAAACCAGTGTCAGAATGTATTCACTGATGGAGACTTCTGAGTGCTTCTGTAAGTTGCTCTGGCTAAGGGTGTCTGCCAAATGCTGTAAATGCACATGAAATATTCCCTGCTCTCTTCATGCACTGCCACACAACTTTCTACTTAGCTATTCCAAACTTGGGCGAGGATGGCAACAGCATTACACTTTTGTTGGCCAGGATATTCAGACAAGGTAAAATAATAAGACTATTAAAATATTACCTGCACTAAATGCTTTTTATTAGCATGTGACATAGATTAATCCCCATGTGACATTTATTCTGGTCTTGTGCATATAAAAAAACAGTAATGTAATATATCGTAATATAACATAATTACTGGCCATTAAAATCACATTTAGTCATTACACAGAAGGTTTTGCCTGTATAAGTGGGAAATAACTCAGAGCTCTGTGTAGCTTTTTAATCACAGTCACTAATTTGCTAGGTGAATAGCTGTCTTACTGTACAGTGTCATCGCAGGGCCCATCTGACAGGCCACTCATAAATCAGCTGGCATCCCAGCATGCATTGCAGTTACCTCTGCCACGGTCAGTACGCAGTACATAGAAGGGTGTTCTGGGTCCACACCTTCCAGCTTCATCCCGACGCGGAAGCCATTCTTATTGTGGGGGAATGACTGGTGCTGAAAAGAGAAAACAACCCATCAGACGGCCGTAATACATCCCGGAGATTTCGCCTGAATATAGCAGACTGACAGTTCCAATAGGCAAGTTGTGGAACAAGTTCCCTTTGCTAATTTGGGGAAGGTTGCACTGCAGTATTTACTCATTTACTGATTCCATAATTCTTAAAAATAAATATGCTTAACATAAAATTCAGTATAACCAAATATATTAATGATGATGTATAACTGAACCGTAAAAGATTGACCATCATATGCTATAACCCATATTAAGCCACGTTGGGTGTTTCTCAATACCAAGAACACAAAGATCATACTTGTGGTCTTGGCAGGAGCGGTCTTTTTATCGTCCTCTGCACACCTTGAGTATCGGAACCGGTCTTTGGCAATGGAAGATGATGCATAACGGGTGCATGAGAACACAAGTACGGTCAAGTACTCATACTGGGAAACACCCCCCCCCCCCAGCACTGTGACACAGACGGTCCCCGTGAGCATGCCACCTCCTTAAACAGCTTGCTGGGTGCAGCTGTGGCCTTCATCTGCTCCAGGTACGAGGCCCAGCACCACACCTTTCGCTTCCCTCCATATGGGACGGCTGGAAGACGACGAGAGAAATTAGATCGATCCAGAAAAACAAAGAAACATGACAATAAAATGACACCTGAAGGATACAAGAATTATTCAGTAACCTAATACACAATCAAATGAATATAGCGTTCTTAAAAAGAGCATTCTGAAGTGTGATTTGTCAGGAGTGAGCGATGACGCGTGACAGGCGTCTACCTCACTGTCTGCTGGAAATGGACCTCCCAGCAACCCCCCCCCACGTACTGTGCTTGAGTAAGGCGGCGTCCCCCCTCCTTTTTCGGCGGCCCCTGCTCGGCCCTCGTGCCGTCTTCCGGTCCGTTTTCTCTTCCTGTTTGGTTAGGAGACAGGCGCATGTTTACAGCTTTTGTGCCTCACTCGCGTCACAGGTCTTAGCACACTGCTACGGTGAAGAGAATAAATATACAGGAATATGCGAAAGTGTTAGGCTCGCCAAGAAAATCACGTCTAAACGATCTTTATATATAGGCGTAAAACTACGATATTATGCTTGTCAAAGTGTGCTAGCTTAGCCAATTCAGAACCTCTCCTAAAGTCACCCCAGTATTCGCAGTGACCATCCAGATATGTTTTTATTTTTTTTTACTCGACCACTAGCACACCAAGTTTGGCTAATCAATACCTCCCTGAATTATAAAGATAGTTAAGTTTATTAATGAATTGAGCAGGGATGCCCCTGAAGAGAGGTTTAGGAACCAAAGCGGTGTTCTTCTAGCCATCTAATAAGATATCAGTAACTTTTCTGGAGAACAGAAGAAATTCTTATTTATTTTTTTATTGTGTTACTGTTCATTTGCATATATTCAATAGTTTTTTGTGCAATTATACACAGATAAATAGCCTTTTCTTTGACTGCCTGAGACTTTTGTTCAGTACTGTATATATGGCTGGTGTCCAAAGCCACAGAATTAAAGCTCCACAGAGGTAAAACCCCCCAACTACCAACATAACCAAACGGGTCAGACAGAAGGAGACGCACAACACAAAGCAGGGAACTGAATATGACTCCAGGTTCCTCTGTGGGATCTTATACGGCCGTGTTATTGCTATAACACCCATAGCACCTAGGGGGCGCCAAGGAGCCATGTCGCTGAACTGTGTCATCTACTGATAAACAGGGCCAGTGTTACCCACACCTCTGTGGCCTGGAATATTCCCAGTCCCCCCACCCCCGTCATGGCGAGAGAGGCCATGAACCGGACACCCACGTAGTCCTCGTCGTCGTCCTGGCCATCGGCCGTGACCTCCATCTCCTCGGCCGGGCTCCCGCGTGATGGCGGGCACCGCTTTCGACCCACGCTCGCCGTCTCACCATTGGTGCTGCCCCTGTCCTTCCCTGCATTGGCCTCCCTTTGGTGGGGCAGAAAACACCCTGCTGTTACTGCCTGCTAACTAGGCTGGATGGCACCACATACACACACATACATACACAGAGGGGGTTCATGTCGGGCCTCTTTAAGATGGACCCATCATCAGTACACAATAACTGTATTAAGATCCATTCTGGGAACATCAGTGCTGAGCGGAATCAAAAGGGTGTTCAGTTTCACAACCATTTTCTCTGAAGAAAGCTTAATCACTCAGGATTAAACAAAGATTTTACAAGTCTACTGTTGCAAATGAATCACAAACAAATATGGGGATTTCACACTACAGATTTGTCTATAAAAATAAAACTGAGGGAACCTGTAAAACACACAAGATCCTACTTTCCAGGTTTCTGTTGTCTATAAAGTGGATGAAAAGCACATGTGTTTCAGCCTGACGTCATTCGTGTTGGAATAACTGGCTTTTGCTTCATTACAGACTTACTGTCTGCGGCATCCAAAATGTTCAGCTTATCAACAGACTGCACAGGCAGCTGAGGGGCAGGTCAGGCAGCGATAGCCTGATCCCATTAATGCAGCGTTTCTCAACCCAGTACTCAGACAGTCCGCGTTTTTGCTCCCTCCCAGGTCTCGGCAGGTCAGGGAGGGAGCAAAAACATGGACGGTCTGGCAGGGGGCAGGGAAGAGGAAAAAAACATGGACTGTCTGGCAGGGAGCTGAGAGGGAGCAAAAATGTGGATTGTCTGGCAGTAAGGAAACAAAAACATGGAGCGTCTTGCAATGCAGGTAGCAAAAACACACACCATCTGAGGGACCCCAAGGACTGGATTAGGAAGCACTGCATTAATGGATATCAGAGCCTTCATCAGGCAACACAGAAATGCTTATGCTCCCCCCATTTTCTCTTTGTTGCCATGGCAGTGGAACGTCTCTGGAGGGATGAAGATAACCACAGTTCTCCTTTGAAGGACCTGTGACAATCTCTGCATCTCACGTGGGCCGCTGGTACCCGTTTATAGCTAAACTATAAATTATTAATGTGGAGGGCATGAGATGTTAGCTCTTTAACTTTCACCGCTTACCATCTTAACCACTCAGGTTAGCACCCAGGCCTCATACTGGGACTTGAACCAGCAACCTTCAGATTACCATATAACTACCTCTTTAACCACTATGCTATACTGGTTTATTTAAACCCTGAAGGCTGTGACAGCTTGTCCATGATACTGATCCTCATCTGAATCTAAATCTGGAACCACATGCCTGCCCTACTCCACCAGCAGTACAGAAACCAGGAGCAGCATCGTGTGCTACTGTTCAGTTACTAATAACCACAACTATGGGCATAATCACTGCAGTGTCCTGCAATCACTATATATATTTTTCTCCTGTAACATGACTCAGAGGGATGATGTATAACCCATCATAACAGCTTAATCGTGTGTAACAATTCCAGTTCCTCTGTTCTTCCAGAACACAGGATCCAACCAAAGCAGATTCCATTAATCAAGAACTGGGTTTAACAATATACATTGTATCAACATTGGTGTTCAAACTGTATCAGTGGCCTTGAGGGTTCCACCATTGGCAGATGCGAACATCTGCATAAATGTATTTAGGTGTATTTAGATATAGTGGTAATTTTGTAAGATGGTCATTTTATGGGCAAACCAGGTGAATTTTTTCCTCAAGTATGTTGGGTGCCTGGGCTCTCATGGGGGTCTTATTGAGGACCCCCCCCAATCCCCCTCAATCCAAACACAGATCACCATACATAATAACTAATGATGGACGAAAATTACGCTTCATGAACCATTTGCTATATTCTCTGAGCCCCCTAGATGGCGCTCTTGTTTTGCTCTGGGACATGCTTTGAGCCCTTTTTTTGAACAGAGGGCACCATCAAGTGGGGTTAAAAAAATACAGCAAATGGTTCATTAAGTGTTATTTTGTCCATCACTGGTAATATCCCCCCCATGAGAAAAGAATCTGACTGGGACAGAACTTACTCCTGCCGGTCCTGCCGAAGACACCTTTCACTGCAGTGGCGCCCGTCGGCCAGGAAGTCCACGGAGGAGCCCTTTCTGTGGCAGCGGACGCACACCAAGCCCGGCCTGGCCCAGGGCAGCTCGGGGCCGCCCTCCTTCCCAGGGGCTGGGGCTGGAAACGCTGTGGGGACATTCACCGGGTCAACTCCATTCCTCCTCCTCCAGGTGACAGTCATTAGAGAGCGGAAACAAGCCACAATGGGCACGGCCGGCTCATCCCCACAAAATCATTACTGTAACATATAGGTTCTCTCTCATTTTTAAAATTAGATTGAGAACAAAATTATTATATAACTTCATTGCCTAAACTGTTGATTCTGCCTCTGGGGTAGTTAAGAGAGTTTTATATTATTACCATTTATTTGTATAATAAATATAAAGCATTAAATCATTTACCGAGCAAGAGTTACAGATGAGAAGAAAAATAAGAGAAGTTACAAAAAGACGAAGCCAGAAATATATATCTTATACAAATCGACTGTTTATTGTGGGCTACATGCAGTAAAGTTGAAAGATTTTAAAACATTTTAATCTTGTTTTGTGTTTTATCTGATTTTAAACCTGTTATGGTAATGAGATTTTCGGCTACACATTAGGGGAAAATCATTAAGTTTCAGAAACAAATAACAGAATTTCAATATACCAACAAATGTAAGCCAATATCAGTTTCTCTCCACAAAAAGCAAGGGTGAGGACTGCTTGATGGGCCATTCCGAAATGCTTGCACCCTAGCTATACCCCAGTAAGAGCAGCCTAGGCCTTTACTTCTGGTGCCCAGCCTGTTCCCAATAACCACCCCACCCCACCAAACACCAGCCCCTCTAATGATACAATTTGGCTGATGTCTGAAAATATGTGAAAGTCTGGAACGAAAAACTGCCAAATGGGAAAAACAGATATATTTTCCAAAATGTTCTCCAGCATTAAACCTCATTCCACCCTAGTTTGCACACATCCGAAAAACAATAATAATAAGCAACACAGATTACACCTAAAAAGCATTAAGCTGAACCTGGCAGGCAAGTTTGCAATCCAGCAGCATCAATTTTTACATGCAGTACAAATTACCCAAGAGATACCTTCTCGGTCAGGCTAGAAGTTGTTCTCTAAAATCCAAAATTGTGGACGAGGACGAGGAGACAGGAATCGACAATAGGTTTTCAAATACAGTTAACTGTTGAGAAACCTGACTTGCGTGATATTTAATCAACAACAGTAATGCTTACTGCCCCCCCACCCCCAACCATCCAGCTGAGATTTAATCCAAGAACCTTCTGGTTCTTCCCTCTCACCCTGCCTAAAGCCCCAGATAGGTGTAGGGCACGGTTGGAGTCAAGGTAAGCAGAAGATGCTGGATCCACCTGCTGGTTTCTTGTATAATGGGGCAGTGCTAGAAATTCTGTGCCCCCTGACCAAATGTCACCTTGGGCCACATATAATTTATGTGTTCAAGGGCCCCCTATAAAGTGCTGCACCCCCCTGAATCTGCCAGGGCATCCATGCCCCTACTGCACCTCTGACTGTACACAAATTTAGTGACTGATACAGATTTATGATGAACCTTGCAGGCACCTTCATTAAGCTGACAGCGGAAGCTGTGTTCTGATTTGTGTATCACTGGTCTGGAATCGTGAGTCTCCTCCCCATCGGCACCGACACATAGATAACAGACTGCCCAGTCTGTCCAAAGCTTTGATACCTTTGCTATGGGCACATAAGAAGTCTGGGGTCAGACAGGGGAGGTCAGCCAGCATCCCAGGAGCAGGTGGGGTTAAAGGTCTTGCTTAAGGGCCCAAACATGACACGATTACAGGGCTGGCCAGATGACATTCCATTGTCTGCGCTGGGCATTAAACCACTGTGCCCTGGCCTGTGAAACTGGACACAAAACGAAATCCAGGACCCCCACCCCACCCCAGAAATAAGATAAATATCTGTGAGCCTCCTAAAACATTTCTCTGTTCTGTTTTACTCTGTATCGCCCCACACCTTTGTAGTTTAATTTGTCTGCTGTATATACTGTAACTGGTAGTCAATACTAGCTAAGCGTACTCTTCAGTCTAAGAGGAATAATTACACGCAGGCACAATGGAGGACCTTAGTGGGAGCAGAGGAACGCATGACCAATGAATGCTGGAACAGCAGCAGCTGCCACGGATGCACAGCAGCGAGTTTTAAAGGGAGCCGAGGAACTCAGCCTCCACAGGAAACGCAAGCGAGGCACTTCCTCTGCTCGAAAAGTGTCTGCCGAACATTATGAAACCTGGACTGCAAAATACCTGAGATTCGGCTTAAGAGTAGCTTCTAAAATGAAAAGGAGGACGCACAGAGGTACAAGTAACAGCACTTTGTAGGATACACATCCACACTTCCTGCCCATTGCTCCTCTGTGAGTTATGTCTATCCGACAAGATTGATGATATCTACTTGTGTAGTAGCCGTGGGCAAAAAAAAAGAACTCTGGATGCAGTACACATAATGTCCACAAGATGGCACACATATCTCTCAACCAATTACACCTTTCTTACAGATCTGAGCAACCACACCCCTCAGTGTGTCATATAACTACAATGTCCTGTCATAGAAGGCATCAACGAGCAGTGCTTACCTTCTTGAGCAGTAGGGATGGCCCAGGTGGTGGTGGCATGGGCCTTCTTGATGCCCTCAGGTTCTGCGTCTTCAGTGATGACCTCCAACCCCCCGAACTCGTTCACGCGAAACTGACAACCACAAAAGAAGCCAGCAGATTCATGATGGCAGCCGAGTCCCGTGTCACGCAACGGACGTGGCCTCGCAAGGTCTGCTCTTACTGACTATTCTCCCTTTCGGCAAAGCTGTAGATCCACAAGGGATCAGATGCCAATTAATAGTCAACGACATTTGGGTTTTTTTCTTACCAAAAATTTTAACAGCAGGGATACTCTCTCAGTATTTTCTTGCCTATACAAATAAAGTCTCCTGTGAGTAGTTCTGACATTAGTACTTTAACACCGGGAAAATGGCCGCATTTTATTACACTTGCCAGTTAACTCAGATCGGCCTGCTCCCAGAGCCGCACCCAATACCTTCAGCTCACTGCCAGGAAGAGTTCCGACTCCATCTGTCCAGTCCATGGCTCCGTAGACGTCGAATTCAGGGCAGCCAGGTCTGGCAGCAGATTCTTCCATATCAACCAGATCTGAAACACGTTCATTTACACATGCTACTTCCATAACCAGGTGTTCATTCAAATCAGGGCTCGACTTTTCAAAATGATACATTTCTGGATCTGCTTCGACCCAAACTACTGAAACGGGCACTAAACAGCAAACAGAAAAAGTACTATAAACAAAAACTGTTCAATATAAAAGCCCATTTAAAACTCTATATAAGATGTAAGTTTTACACAGATACAATCTAAGCTAAACTGTTCCATGTCTTAAAAAACTGCACTAATTATGTTTGAAGCAAAGCATGACATGTATAAAGTGATTTTTTTAAATTACCTAAATAAACATTTGGCAACGCTACCCAGTCTACACAAATACATACTGAATAAATATTAACCAATATTTTTACATACTAACTTCTCCGGCTAAAGAAAAAGCAGATGAAGGCGTGTAAACATAACAGTCCTCCGTATATCCATTTAAAACTGAGAATTACAATTGGTTTTACAAAGCCTACAGTACTGTAATAGCGACAGCCTGACACTAGATGCCAGTGTTGTCCAGTGCTACACAATTCTGCGCCTGAAACTTTCAAGACCTATTCAACAATGAAATCTCTCGGCAAAAAAATGGAGACTAAAATTCACGCGCATTTTATTGACGTGATTGATACTTAGACTGAGATAGATGTAAATATGCGATGGCCGTCCTCCTCACTGATCCCCTGCCATTATAATCACTTGTTGCAATTAAATGTTTTACGATATGCGCATCTTGGTCGTATAAAATTAAGTGATGGCATTCAGTCTGCCAGCCACATTAACTAGGCAAATCGCGAAAAGCGATTTATGACAAATAAAATATTCCAAGAAAGTTTACATGCTCGTGCCGGTCTTTTTACACGGTCTAAAAGGAGCAAAACACGCTATATGTGTCCCGAGAGAGCCAAAAACATGTAAATCAGCCAATTTCACGAAAACACTTTTTGAATTAAGGCGTAATTAATTTATATTTCAAGCGCGGAAACGTGGTGCTGATTGTCTGGAAGCTATTCCTCCAGGTCTATTGTTGTCAAATTCCCTCGGTTTGTTTTTGAGACTGTTAATATTTATTTCATGCTCTTACCCAGATACTTTTTTTATTACGAGTATTACGGCTATTAAAGACTCGTTTGGGGGCTACGAGCGGTTTTCCTTCCCAATAAAAGAGCTAGGTGTGTTTCGCATACAGTACGGGCTTCTCGGCGTAAGGCGCAGATCACGCATTGTATCTCATATAAACACTTTTCTCTGCTCTGATACTATTTAATGTGTTTTAAAGGCAGTTTCCCAAAATGGCGGAGCTGGAATATACTCTATATAATTCTCACCCGCAGGCCCGCAGACACGTTGCAATATAACAAAAAAAATAATATTTCAACTGTATAAAAACCTTACTGGAAGGAAATGGTGACTGAAATAATTTTTGCCTCGCTCGCTTGACTAGCGCCCAGTTCCTGCTGTTTCTCAGCCACTGGAGCCGGTATTATTCCTGAAAGAGTATAATAAATCATTTAATAGTCGTGCCTAAGGAACGACAAAGGTAGTGCAACACATTTGCCATCGATTTCGGCACATCTCGCAGCTACTTTTATTGTAATTTTATTGTGTAATTCATCACATACTCTATCACACTGAACCTCTTCCTGGCTGAAATTATTGATGACACGTCCAGTCGTTTTGTACTTTATTGCTAAGTTTTAGTCCAATTCCGTCGCAGCGAAGCTGAAACGAAAGTATAACACGGAACACTGCGTATTTATATAGGGGGCCGTTTATGGCGTAAACGGGTCTATCCTACAGTACAATTGTTTAAATTTGTCTGTTTCTTACCCAAATTCTCCCACGAGTACTGACAAATTGCCCAGGCAGCAGACAATGCGCATGAGCAGAGAGCCGGGCGAGAGCTTGCAGGGCTGCTCTAGCTACACGCAGAAACACATGATGCCACACATCGAAAGTTTTTTAGCTGCTACATTCCCCCCCCTCGCGAAAAAAAGGAAATAATGTCTAAGCTTGTAGCCGCCGATCGCCGCCTAGTTTCGCCCTTATAATTAAGCGATCGCGGCGGCGGGCGGCGGAAAGTGCGCCGCAACTGTATCGGGAGCAGAATGAAAATGTGTAATAAAAAAAATAAAAGCGCGGTTACCATTTTGTTACTAAAAATAAAATGTTCAGCTTGCCGCACAAGTGAAGGAAATGCCACTGTAATTGCCGCACGAAGCAAGTGCGAATGCGGGCGATCTCATTGTAAAAAAAAAAGAATAAAGTGATTGGAGAATTGTTTACAGCGCCAATAGTCGCCCCAGTCCGGTCGGCTTGTTTTCGGGAATTATTTCTGACTGAATATCATATTTTCGCTATAATATAGCATAGTTCATTTTCGTTTCCAGGCGTAAATGCGACGGCAGCAGAAGTAGGGAATCATGAAAAGGCATAGGCCTAGCAAGGCACAATTTAGGAAAGAAGTGTACGTGCAGGTTAAAAAAAAAACATGATTTTCCTTCAGCAACATTTCTCGTAACTTTGACCTAATGTCGATCAATTTACGAAAAACGCCACGTGATACGCGGCGCGTAGGCAAATCACTGTTTGCACCCATGACTGCTTTGCTAAAACAGACCATAACCATTGATATCGATTAATTTCATTTATTTGCACGGTAGAGGCGGAAGCCCCGCGTGATGTGGCCATAGCAGCATTTATATACGCCTGGACGTAAAAAGAAAGTAAGCTAGTTATGGGAAAACGTGAATACGGGCAGCGCCGGGCTCAGGTTCAAAGGACTGCACCGGCAGATGTCTGTCACGCATCTATGCCAGGATGAGCTGGGCTTATTTATGTCTGACTAACAGTGTAAAATGTCGAGTATTTTAAATTATAATTCTTTAACTCATGTAACACAATCTCACACGTTTTTCCTCGACATATTGTCTAAAAGGTTTCGCTTTTTGAGGCTGGGAACTTTATGTCAACAATAACAACAGTTTAGAATGCAAGGTTTCTCATTACTTGAATAACACATACATGTAGTTGCATGTGGCAAACTGGTTCTGTTATGAAGAAGCATCTTACTATATGTGGGAAATCACATTTAAGGCACATTTATTATTCTCTAGATATCCCACAATGACAATGACAGATATGTATAGTGCAGTCTGAGTGGTTATAATTCCAGCTAAGAGCCACTGAATATAAAATATTTACAAGGAAATATATTTCTCATACCATTTCTCAGTGATTCTATAGTTTGATAACTTTCTAGCAGCATCTCATTACCAGTCTTCTTAAAAAGGATTACAGCTAGTTTGGATTTTGGCTTCTGCTAAGTACAGTATTCATAAGCTATAGCCACAATCCTGATCTTATTTTGTTTCCTTAAGTGACTGGACATCCCTTGTAGTATTTTTGTTTGACCATGTCAGTCTCCCATCATCCTGAGGTGTTCACCAAGTAATTTGGTTACATTTATGAGAAACAGCAGCATTGGGAAAGATAAGGGAGGTTCAGTATACCATCAATAACACCCCAGGTGAACCTGAGGACAAGCAGAAAGCTGCAGCTTGATGTGAAGACTTCATTCATCATGGTCTTTGTCAGGGAGAAGCCTCGCTAGAGCTACTGCCTTGGATGGTTTTATTGGACCAAAATTGATTGTAATAATTACTCAAGTGGTTAAAGCATTCATCCAGAGCTGCCAGGTCGGGCCATCTGCCTCCTGTCTACAAGATGTCACCAATAAAGCGCTGTCCGTTATGGGATGATGGGAATATGCGGCAAAAGTTTCTGCCCACCAAATAAATAAGTAACTCGTAAAAGATTCTCACGCAGACACCCGTGACATTAGAGGCCCGCTACGGAATTTCACGATTATGCTTTTCATGTTTATTTTTTTGTACCAACAGTGGAGTTGGTGCTGTGTTTATATGACAAAAGCATGAACATTTTTATTTGTAGAGAATATATATTTTTTTGTATGTTTTATATATATATTATATATTGTATAGTTTTTTAATATCTCATGTGTCATCAGAAGCATTGTAGTACTTCTCGCATACAAAGCGACACATACACTCACCTAAAGGATTATTAGGAACACCATACTAATACGGTGTTTGACCCCCTTTCGCCTTCAGAACTG
>JAODKM010000005.1:195735-213576 GCA_026780845.1 Petrocephalus sullivani | reverse complement strand
CTCATCCTTGGGCCCCAGCCCCACCCTTGGGCCCCGCCCCCTGCCTCATCCTTGGGCCCCGCCCCCAGCCCCATCCTGCTGAAGTCAACATTCCCAAATTGTTGTTAAAAACAGTGCCAACATGGGCCTGCTTTGGTGTGGCGTGAGCTGGATCGGAGCCCGCGATGAGCAGGACCACGGAGGGCTTTACATTTGACAATGCCAAGGCGGGGGGTGGGTGCGATGGCCAGTAGAACCACTTGAGTCCTAGCTGGGATGTAAACCCCCCCCCCCCCCCCAATACACACACACGTGTACACGCCAGAAGCTGAAAGTGTCTAATCTGGTTTGGGTCTCCCAGCTTACCTGGCTGCACTGCTTGTTCTCATTGGGGAATTTATTATACATTATCTGGGTAGCGTGTCTTAGTCATTTGGAAGCTTTGCCTCTGATCAGAAGGTCGCTGGTTCGAATCCTAGGGTTGGCAGAGTGATTTCTGTTAATCCTTGATCGCTCTTGTTTTTTGGAGAAACCTGATCCTGCAATCTCTCAGAAATACTTCGGATAAAAGCGTTTGCTAAATAAATGTAAAATAATCACTGTCCTGATTGTTGCTGGATTGATGAGACTAGCTCATCACTGTTAAACCTCTGTCTAGTCGTCCACCTGGCCCACAGAATGTATATCCTGCATGTAAGCAAAGAATTTGGTTTATTAATAGATGTGAAGATCACAACAGCTGTTTTTCTGTTTTGCTACATCAGTAATGATAATGAGTAACATTTTACTGCAATTAACATTTTTAAATAGAATATTCCACTGTAAACTACTGATGTCTATTTTTCTGGATTTTCCCATGGAATGTATGTGATGGTGAACTTATCACTTAGCTCTCTGTGATTCCTGTGAGGAACCCGGCTCGACAAATCCACAAGCTTTCGGGCCCGTCTTGTTTCAGCCGCAAGACCGGCCACTACCTACAGGGCCGCGCCAAACATGCACGTGGCAAATCACCATGCAGTCACTGCGGCTCGCAGGACTCCCTGGACGAGCTGTCCCTGGACGACTACTGGAAGGAGGTGGAGAACATCCACCAGAGCGGCGCCGGAGACGCAGAGCAGCAGGACGAGGTGCAGCTGAAGGTGACCGATGGTACGGTTCCCTCGGGCTCCGTGGGGAGGAGGCGTGACGGGCTTTGGCAGGTGCCCACCGCATGCTGAGTGGAGGAGGTTAAGTCAGGTTCATATTGAGCTGTACGCTGGTGACAGTGTCACAGTCGAGGTGCTTCGTAAAGCAGGAGGGATTGTCAAAATATGTTTGTAGTCCAATAAGGTTTATTAATTTATAAGCTGTCCAGATGTTCAGGCCATGTGTTCCTCAGTCTGTTAGGGACAGTGTCCTATAGCACCATCTTGTTATTGGTTTGGCTTCTTGGTCTTGCAACCTGTGACAATTCTGAACTGGCACATTCTTTACTTTCTCTAGTGGCCTTTCTGGCTTCAATGGCTGGCTTCTTGCTAATCTTGATAGACCGAAGTGCTTTTATCTTCCTGGATCCTTGAAAGCACCCTTTTCGGTACAGGGGTACAGATAGCTTTTGTACTACATTCGCAGTGCTGTGAATCGTTGCAGTGGGACGGGGCGTGGCTGCTTTTGGGGGCGGGGCTAGTCTATTGACCATTCTTGTGTTGAGTCTCTGCAAAAGGGCGTGGCTGTTTGGATGTTGCACCTATCACACCCTCTCCTGTGTCTGCAGAGGGTGAATGGGGGGAGGCGTGGCTTACCGATGCCGGCCGGAATCCCTTGAAACGTTCCTTCTCAGTGCTGGGGTAGATGGGGGCGTGGCTGATTTGGGCGGGGGCTAGCCTCTTGACCATTCCTGGGTTGAGGGGCGTGGTTGTTTGGATGCTCCGCCTATCACGCCTGTTCCTGTGTCTGCAGAGGGTGAACGGGAGGAGGCGTGGCTTACCGAGGCCGGCCTGGCCACCCTCTTCGACGAGACTGCCTCGGACCCGGAGGACAGCTTGGCGCTGCTGTCGACGCTGACACGGACACAAGCAGCCGCGGTGGAAAAGAGGGTGGAGACCCTCAAGCAGACACTGAGGAAGAAGAACAAGCAGTATCAAGTGCCTGACGTGCGGGACATCTTCAAGCCCCCAGCGGCTCAGGTGGGGTCAGTCAAGAGTCCCCCTGTGGTCACCGTGCTTATCTTTCCATCCCATTAGAGGGGTGCCAGATAGCCAAACTGCGTAACTAATGCTATCTTAAAACTTAATACTCTTAATACTTAAGACTGTTTGCTTAGGTAAGAGGACGCTCTCTGGTAGGTCTTGGTGCTGCCTGTGCTCCTTGGAAATGGAAACGGGAAGATCTAATATTTACCTTAATTTGACATTTTTTATGTGCTGGAGGTTTGCGTGTAAATCATTTTTTTATATACAGCTCGTGTGCGTTAAGGTGTTAAGTACCGTATGTAACGTAAGTTTAGACTGTTGTCTAAACTTATGAGGCGGGAGGGGCGAGGTAGGGCCCCGAGGCGTAACTCCGAGGTCTCGGCCTTCTGTTCCGCAGCTCGAAGGTGAAGTTCTGCCTGCAGGGAGAACCGAAAACGTAGAGGGGGAAGTCGACTCTAACGGTAAGTGTGTCCTACGCTTTGTGTGTTCCTGTCTGTCTGTGCTTATGGGAGCGTTGTGCGGCATAGCGGATCAGGACGCCATGCATGTGATCAGAAGGTCGCTGGTTCAAATCCCCGGGTCGGCTGAGTGATGTCGTCATCGGGCCCTTGAGCGAGCCCTTCAAACCGCGATCAGATCCTGACCCTGCCTTCTCAAACATAATATATATTGCATAATATGTAAATAAAATGTAAATGCATGTTTGAGACTCTTTTTCCTGCTTGGAGACGACTCCTCGCCCTGGTGCAGTGTTGTCTTGTTTCTCAGCCTGATGATGGCAGGCTGAGCTCAGCCCCCCCCTCCCCCATACAGGAAGCAGGAAGTCCCCTCACTGTGCTTTGTCTGCGCCCGCCGATGGTCTTCCTCCGTGCCGAGCGGACCCCTTCTGTGCTGGACTTGACAGCTTCCTCTTTATAAATAGCAGATGAACCACCTGACCCAGCCCGTACAGCCACAAGAACCCCGGGCCCACTGCTGTCGTGCCTGAGTTCCAGTCGGTGCTTTTCTCCCCTGAGAGTCTCCCGTGACTAATTATCTGCAGGTCGAGTGGGCAGTATCTGTGAAAATGGAGCGGGTGCCGTGGGCGCAGGCACGCTGGACTCAGAGATCAACGTGGAGATCTCGTTTTCGGAACAAGCCCTCCTCTACAAGGAAGGGTCAAAGGCCACGGAGGCCAGAGCCCAGAGTGACGCAGATGACAAGTTACCAGTGAGTGGCATTAAACATTAAACCGATCCTCTTGTTCAGTGCAAAGTTTAAATGGAAACACGGAGAAGCATTATCCTGTGTATTACAGAGTACAGCCATTGTACATAAACCAAAGCCAGTCTGTCTTTCTGTCATTATTATTAAATTTTAATTATTTCTTCCCTTTGCCAGCAGGGTTCTGAATGATATGTCATGTATGGATTAAATATGTATGCATACATTTTTATTGTGTGATTAATCTATTATAAGACTTTGTTTACGCTGATCATTTTAATTTGTGTTCTGAGAGACACCTGGTGGTCGTCAGGGGGACTGCACATTTTGATTTTGCTGACTGTTTTTCCCTGTGGGGCCCCGTTATACTGGACTGTATTAGAAATCTGTCCTTTGTTTTTCAGAATTTTAAAGTATCCAGAGATAGGACTGGTGTGACTAAGGTGGGCGACCTGGCCCCCCAGGACATGAAGAAAGTGCACCGACTGGCTCTGATCGAAATGACGGCGCTCTTTGACACAGTGGGAATTGACCTAAAGGCTCAGAAGGCCCACAAACTTAAAGTCAAAGGTCAGATACAGAGTCTTGTCTTGCTCATGTTCAGGATCCTCTGCTCTAAAAGCGTGCAGTTTGTCTGCTTGTCAATAAGGAGTGAGTCAGTTATTGTCAGCAGGGTTTAAATATAGACAGATCCCTGCTCCGCCTCCTTATGTCCAAATCACAACTTGCTGGAGTGCAGCACTGCCTTCTTCCACTTAACCTTTTTTCTTAATGTCCCAAAATTTAGTAAATGATTCAAAGTAAACAGTTTAATAAAGGCTCAATTCTGGTCTAAAATAATTTTTTGTCAGTTTAATTTTTATTAGCCACTCTGATTTCCCAAGTGAATGCGATTCCTGCATGACACCTTGATTTCTGTCCCGCGTTTTTGTATTTTTGCATTTTGCATACCGCACTGCTGTCAAAATAGCACTGCTAGCTAGACTCTGCTAGAGGTAAGAAAGGTATAAGAAGCAATCTGTGGAAAAACTTGATATTTTAATGTATTTTCCCATATAATGAATGAATCAAAATCTTCAATCTTCTTGAACTGATACGTCATTTTGATGCATTTTAAAGTTTCATTTGCATGCTAAAAAAAGTATGTACAATACCCATATCAAATAAGAAAATCTTTTTCTAACTGCTTAACCACCCCCCCACTGCGCTCCGTACCTGACAGGGTTCCCCCTCCTCTCTGACTCTGTTTTAACCCCCTCGCTTTTTTGCAGAATCTGGGTTGTTTGGGGTGCCTCTGTCCACCCTGCTGGAGCAGGACCAGAAAAGGTCACAGGGAACAAGTGTGCCCCTGATCCTGCAAAGTGTGAGGCTCACAACAGCACATCACTACCACTAGGCAGAGACATTACAGTGCACAAGTTATTGAATTGCAGGCAAATGCTCGCAAGTATCCTTATAGCCATATGAGTGAGTGAATTGTAATATTGTAAGCGATATATTTTACCACACAAGGACAAAATGACATGCCTTTACCTAGCAGTCCTTTTTTTGTTTTGAATGACTGTTACTGCAGTTTGCTTTGATGTAATCGCTGTAATTTTCGCCCGCAGTTAATTTCTCACATTGAGAGCGAAGGCTTGGGCACCGAGGGGCTCTTGCGCATCCCAGGTGTGGCTACGAGGGTCAAGGTCAGTGTGGCAAACACGGGGGAATCCTCGCTCGAGAGTCATGATCATTCCTGAAGCTGTCTGATCGTGGGGCTGTGGGGGACTGACTCCCTGGTTTCGTGGCCCCTGTGCCCAGGCGGTGTGCCTGGAGCTGGAGGCAAAGTTCTATGACGGTATGTTCGCCTGGGAGACCCTGAAGCAGCACGACGCGGCCAGCATCCTGAAGCTGTTTATCCGGGAGCTTCCCTACCCGCTGCTGACCGTGGAGTACCTCAGCGCCTTCACCTCTGTGCTCAGTGAGTGCTGCGGGCCTCTAAGGCCAGTCCGCATCGCCCTCCGGGAGACGTCTCCTGAGATGTAACCGTGGCCCTGCTCTCTTGTGCCCATTGAGCAGAGCTTCCCACCAAGAAGCAGCAGCTCCAGGCCCTCAATCTCCTGATCCTGCTCCTCCCGACTTCCAGCCGCTGCACTCTGAAGGTAACCATGACCTGACAGCGGTTTCTAAGGAACCTCAATGCGAGGTTGGGAGCCCTTGGGATGTGCTGAGACCTGTCATTGACGTGTGTGAGTGTACATGAGGGGCGGCATGGTGTTGCAGTAGTTAGCACTGTTGCCTCACAGCTCTGGGACCGGGGTTCGAGTCTCTGGTGCAGCCCGGCCGCATGATGGCTGTGGTTCACTAATTCCGACTCTCAGCAATTCAGTTAGCGAGTTTGGTACGTTGGGTTGATGTGATTAGTAGGCAATGCTCGTGAGACTCATAAGACCTATAGGAGATGTTTATATATTATTTATATATAAGAATTGATATATTATTATTTCGTATTTAAAATGCATATAATTACATAGTGGTATCACCGTTTTTATTATTTATTATTAATTGATACATTATTAATTCATTTCGTTTGCAGTAAGTCGCTAAGTTTTGCTGGGGTTTCAGGCACTTCTGGAGTTTTTCCAGAGGGTGATGGATCACAAGGAGCAGAACAAGATGACGCTGAACAACATCGCTGTGGTGATGGCCCCCAACATCTTCATGTTTAAGGGCTTCCGCGGCAAGGTCAGCGAGCAGCAGGAATTCAGCATGGCGACGGGGACGGCCCACGTCGTCCGCCTGCTCATCCGATACCAGGACCTGCTCTGGACGGTAACCACCGCTCTGCCTCGGAGTCGCAGGGGGCCGCAGAGATTCATTTGCTTTAGATGTTTCACCACAGCATTTTTTTGACATGTATTATTTGGATAGATAGTAATGCCACCTACCGCAGATCAGAATTAACTAATGACCAGGAATATATATGTGCACAGTGGTGGCCAAAATTATTAGAACACTTGGTGTATTTAAAAGGTTTCAGGTCTTTTTGTTGAATTGGCCATTAAAATACTCTTAAAAGAAATTAAATATCTACAAAGTGATCATTATGCTCTATAAACGATAGAATAGAACCTTCATAAGGAGAAACACTGTGCTAAGTCCGGACCACAACCCCATCAAGCACATTTGTGCTGAGTTGGAAAATAAACTGGACAAATCTATTGTACATTTAAAAGAAAGCCTTTGGCTTGAGTTGCAGAAGGCATGAGATACCATTAGTGTTGAAGTTCTCAGGAAATATATTGACACTATGCCAGAGAGGTGTGCTGCTGTAATTGCTGCAAAAGGTGGCCATACCAAATATTAAAGGTAAAAGTGGATAAAAACGTCTCCTAACTTCACCCGAATATTTACAGTAACCATTCCATATTCCTGCGAATCTCACCATTAGCACACCACGGTTGGCTAGTCAGTCCCATATCTAATTAATTATACAATTAAGTAAATTAAGTGAGCTGGTGGTGAAATTTAACAGATACTTGGAATGGTTTTGGTGCCCCTGAGGAGAGGTTTGGGATCTGAAGCGGTGTTTTTCTAGACATCCAGCAAGATATCAGTGACTTTTTGTAGAGCAGAAGTTTTTTTTTATCTTAGCAAACATACAGTTGCTACCTAGATAAATAGCTTTAAATATTTTTATGTCTGCCTAAGACTTCTGCACAGTACTGTGTGCGTGCGTGTGTGTGTGTGTGTGTGTGTATTATTTATAGTTATGTTCCGCTCAATAATTTCCGTGCTTCACTCATGGTCATGTGCCGTACAAATGCTCACTCCAGATTCCGAAATTCATCATGAACCAAGTGAGGAAGCAGAACACAGAAAAGCATAAGAAGAGCCGAGACAGGGCCGTAAAGAAACTCCTGAAGAAGATGGCGTACGATCGCGAGAAGTCCGACAAGCAGGAGAAGAACGCGGCGGAGGTGAGCGCTAACGGCTAGGCGCCGGGCCTGGAAAACATGAGTAATACAATTAGCAGAACAATCAAGGCACAAGTGTTCAATTACATAACTGTGTCACAGCTAGCATAAGGTGCGTGTGCTGGGTTCATTTCTTCAGGACTCTGCGGTGCCCCTGTGACATCTAGTGGACAAATTTAGCATCGATGTTTTGTATCCTCACTGTTAGGAAAATTACGTAATGCTGGAGTCAGGATGAATTGCGTAACTTTTAACATGTTCTAACCAATATTTTCGGTGAATCTGAAGAATATAGCAAGATTTTACCTGTAATATATATTTTTTATTGGCGTAGGAGTGTGCTCAGCGCTTAATCCGCATCCAGGCCCCGCAGTTCTCCAAGGTCTCCATGGCCGTTCAGCTAACAGATGAGCTGCAGGTCGGCGAAATCGTTGCCCGATTCGTGAAGCAGGAAAGGTGAGAGCTGGAGGCGACCCACGTGTTGATGGGCGTGTCCCTTCTTGTACCGAATCGCCCTGTGTGTGAATTGCTGGGTGTATATAAAATGTGTGGCTCTTTAGGCTAGGATTCTGTGTCCGCGTTCAGAAGGTCGCTGGCCTGTGTCGTGGCTGGCAGAGTGATGTCACCGTTGGGTCTTTGATAAAGGCCCTTATCCCGTGACTGCTCCAGGGACTGTATGACCCTGGTTTTTCAATTGTATGTTTCATAAAATAAAAGTATCTGCCAAATAAATAAATGTAGATGTAAAATGGATGTTACTTATCCAGCGGGCTTGTCCAGTTGAACTTGGCGTGCTCTTATTTTGAAGCATCACCGTTAGCTAATAGTGTTGTGGGATGGTCACACAACTGATTGACTGGCTGGCCCTGTGTTGTGTCTTTGCTCCAGTGCCTTGCTGGGAAAAAAGGGAGATTTTTGCCTTTATGAAGTAGGAGGCAACATCAGTAAGTACCTGCACTACTGTCCACTTTGATTTTGCAGACAGTTGCACCTCATTACCCCAAAGAACTTCAAAGAAGGTTCTGGATCCAGTCTAGGAACAAAAGGTGTCAGACTGGTGCACAACACCGGCTTGCTGGGTTTGGGTTTTAATCCCATTGAAATATATATACTTCAGAATCATTCTCATTCAAAAAACACGCTGTAACATGGACTGGTGCTTTTAAAAAAAGGGTTACGTTAAGTGCAACCTAATGGAACACTGATTTAAATTTTGTTTAGTATTTACTTTCAAAATATATTTCCATTGTCTTTAAAACAGACGAGAGGTGCTTGGACGAAGAGGCCTACATGAAGAATGTGATAGAGTTGAACCCCAGTGCCGAGTGGATTATAAAGTCAGTGTCGCGCTAAGACGTGCCTCTGGTCCTGTCTCCTCCTGCAGTGATCAGCTTCGCCTCTGCACCAGCATAGCCGACGTGCACCTTTCTCACGTCACGGCACCTTGTCACACACTCGATGGCTGGTCACCTCATCCCATGGTGCCCCTACCTGGGATAGGCTCTATACACCACCCCTGCACGTCCAGCCAGTGTGGGAGTAGGTTATTGTATGCCATGCTACAGTAGCTACACCTATGATAGATCTGTACAGAGTTCTTTGAAGGACCTGGAGGTTCCTTAAGGTATTCACGGGTTTGGGAGACTATTTTCCTGGGAGCTACAGAACACAGTGCAATTAGTTTGACGTTTAAGTGCTTTTATAGGGAAGACACCACTATAGGCTCCACGACATCCAGTGCAGAGACATGGGCTCCGCAATGAGCCAGAATCCTCCTAACTACCATTTTTTTTATGCTGATCAGTCAGCTGATTTATGTTTTAAGTTGTTATTTACTGTAATTATTAGATATTTATTTAACATATGTACTGGCCTATCATTCAATTTCTGATATTTAGCTGCTTAAATAATTATAATTTGAATATAAATAATACTGCTTTTAGTGAAATATTTCATTTACAATAATAAGGTGATTATTTCACTGGCACTACAGTCTGCTTTTACTGATGTGGTTTATAATCAGGTGTTCTGCTGACAATTACGTAGCACAGTATTGCATTTCCAATGTTTCAAGGCTGTTAAAGCAATTTATTTAGTTACCATTTAACTACATACACTTTTTAAAAAAATATATCCAACAGTTTTTTTGAGCATGAAACTGGCTCCTCTACAATGGCGGTTTTATATTTTCTGAACACCAAGGTTTCATTGATTATAATTTTTTTGTGATACTTTCAATGCCTTAAAGATTCATTTTGCCTATTTGTCAACAAAGCTGTACTTCAGAAGCATCAAATGCCAAATTGTGTGTGAGGCTTGAAGGGGTCGTATTTGACAGCATTAATGTGTCTCTGCCTATCCATCACTGTGGGCTGAGAGGTTCCCAGGCCTTTGTGACATCCCTCATCGCAGAGTCCTTAATAGCACAGGGAGTTTTCTCTGCAGCCACTCGAGGGCATCTGTGCAGTTTCTTTACAGTCATAGGAATGTGTTTTTAGACTTATTTTAGCAGGGAAATTGACTGATCTGGTGTTTAATGATGACGAGTAACCCGGATGCATAGGTTTAGAAGATTTTTTTTTCCCCTCCAAAGGGACACATCTGTAAATAATTACATTTGGTACCACTTTCCTCATGTCTTAAAGCTCAGGAAAACGGGACCACTAGAGCCTACTTCATGCTTTCCTTCTCCACATGCTGCTACAGCCTGTGTACGTATTACATTTGCCTGCTGATGGTCAAAATTGGCGCACGCGTGCTGCAGAGGGATTCCACCCGGCCAGCAGAGGGCAGAATAAATGATTCCTTGTCAGAGTGAATTTTGTTCTTTGCCAATTGTCGGGCGATAATTTTACAAGAGATTGTGCTCCTTTAATGATGAGGACTCTGTCTTGGTTGTTCTCTGCTCTGTGAAAGTCAGTGCTGCCACCTGCTGGAAACACCTAGTGAAGTTCCTTGCAGATGAGTAGTCAACACACAAGTAGTCCACTAGGCCCACAATCTGGGCTGATGATCAGTAACTGTGTGCGTGGACCATCACTGTATGCGGAAAAGTGACCTTAAAGACCTTAAAACTGCTAAAAATCACTTCCCACAATTCCTTTGGGCAGCAAACTTATACACTACTTTTTGATGTAAATTTGAAAGAAATGGAATGCAAGGGTTTTATGGTTTCTATAGACTATGTAAATTGAGTGGAGTGATTTATATATGCTTATCCAGCCTTTGCTGTTCACTGAATACCTGTTGAAGGGTGTTCTCATTTGAGTCTTTGAACGCTAATGTGTGGAGCTAACCACTAAGCCTTGTATGTAAATAAAAGAATAATTAACGTACATCTGGCATCCGTGCATTTTATGGCACTGACATTTGACATTAGGTGGGCTGTTTGCATCTTCATGATGTGGACGTGCTTCCGCTGATGGGCCTGCTCTGTCATATCTAGGGCTTGCACTTAGTCCCCAAATGGCACCTGCACGCACCGGGGGATGGACAGGCTGCCGGACCGCAGGAGGCCACAGAGGTAGGTCACCATAGCCTGCAGCTTGGCTGGGTCTGGTGGGAGGTGGATGGAGAAAGATGGTGGTTAGAGGAAAGCCTCCAAGCAGCTCTGGGGTTTCCTGTTTCCTTTTTCATTCTCTCTCTTCCACTGGGTCATCCAGAATCCTCGCAGACTCATGTATTTGAATATTAAAGCTCTCTGTAAAGGAATGGATTGAGAAGTCATCTTGTAGCTTTTAAAATAGTTTTTATTACCATCATGATTGTAGATCTAGTTGAGTTGTGCTTGCATCACACTTACATCTAGTGATGGAGAAAATGATGCTTCATGAACCTTTTGCTGTATTTTTCTTACCCCACTAGATCGCGCTCTTGTTTCATGATGTCGATCACTACTCACATTAGTTTATTTGCCAGATACTGTTGTCCAAAGCAATGTGCAAGTAAGAGAAAATACAGAAAGAAGCTTATGGCTGTCAAACAGCGAGCTTTGGCGCTATAAGCTCAGCTTCCAATGCGGGACCAGAAGAAGCAACTGCAGAATGGTTGTGGGGGGGGGGGACCTGTAAACACACTGCTTACAAGCATTGTTCACTTACAGCTGGAACTGCGAGTGGTTTCTTGGCCATTCCTCCGTACGTTACCAGCGTTCCACAATAGCTAAAAGGAAATGGACTTTGTTAGGGTAGCCAATACAGGATGTAGCTAATGAAATGGACAATTCTAATCCAATAGAGTTAGAGGTTGAAGGCTAGAATATCCACTTACTCTAGTTGAGAGAGAAGATATCTGCCATTCAGTCCCCCAACACAGTTCAGGCCTAGCTTAGGGGTTGGGTTTTACCAAAAGTAAAATAGACTCGGTTTGTAGAATTCTGTGACTGGAAGGTGCAGCTCTTCTGCAGCAGTTCCATTCTAAATGTACATGCTATACTGCAATGATGTTCAGGGATTGAACAGTGAAACTGAAACATCTGGTCACGCCTATATATGTGTGGCCTGGTGGCCAGTCTTCTCTGATTGCCCATTCCATTAGTAAGAGCAGAATGTGAAGGTTGAATTAGCAGAGCAATAGCACAGCTGTACATAAAATATTGCAACCCGCACTATATAATGGCAAGGGTGTAAATTTCAGGTCCAGAAAGGAAAAACCCAGACCAAGATTTTGTTTCAGCTAACTAGCTGAGCACTTTCTCTAATGTCGGTTTCAGTGATGCCAGCAGCAGAAATGTTGGGCTGTGGACAATGTGAAACATGTATTGTTCTTTAATGAGTCCACCTTCACTGTCTTTCCCACATCTGGGTGAGTTACAGTGTGGGGAAGCCCCAAAGAGGCTTGCCACCCAGATTGATATGTACCCAGAGTGTAGCATGGGGGTGGATCAGATGGTTTGGGCTGTAATATCATGGCATTCCCTAGGCCCACTACTTGTTCTAGATGGGCATGTCACTGCCAAGGACAGACTACTGCCAGACCATGTTCACCGCGCGGCTCAAACATTGTGCCCTGAAGGTGGTGCCGTGTATCAGGAAAATAAGCAAGACCTGCACAGTGGCCAGAGAGATTTTGAGCCATTCCTCTTGTAGAGCTGTGGCCAGGTCACATTCTGTGTACCATCCCATTGTGTATTACATACCTGGCTGTAGTGGCAGGAAGCAAAAGTGGTTTGATGACCATGAAAGTGAAGCTGAACATCTGCCATGGCCAAAATGAAGCTGAACATCTGCCATGGCCAAAGTGAAGCTGAACATCTCCTGCACAGTCTCTGAATGTTATTGAGCCACTTTGGGTTTTTGTGTTTTGAAGGAGTGAGTCAGGGACCATTTTCTTCCATCACGTAGGGACCTGGCCACTGTTCTGCAAGAGGAATGATTCAAAATCCCTCTGGCCGCTGTGAAGGACTTGTGTCTGTGAATGTCTGCACAACAGCCAGAGTTTTAAGTACAGTGAATTACGTTGTCTTAGAGAGTGAATAGGCACATTCCGTATACCATCTCACTGTGTACCACAAACCTGGCTGTAGTAGCTGGAAGTCATGGAACATCCTATAGGCCGTACAAGGGTTGACCCCAATGATAGTTGCACCCAGCAGAGCTATGTCCTTGGGAACCTTGATAAGGTCATGCGCATCACACACTGCTTCTGTCCTCCAGGTCCCTTGAACATTGCACAGGAGGGTGCTTAATACTAGCCAATCATGTACCATGCAAACACTCTCTGATGCGGTGCCATCTGACACACTTATCTAGATCTCACTTGATTAAGCTTCCAAGCATGCCAAAGCGAAACAGAATAATGTCAACTGCATGTGCTGCAGGCCTTTCATGTAGCCAGGGGCACTGGCTCCATCTGAAAGCTGATTGGCCTTCAGAGTGCTCCCTCCCCTGTCACTCACCCATCCGAAACATATCATTGGCTAATAGGCTGGCCCATCTGTATGAATTGCAGCCTCTCTTACACCCCCTACCACCTTAAAAACCAATCCTAGAATTGCCTCTCCGGGTAGCAGCATCTCGTCGCTCAGATCTCTCACCAAAACCAGCATCCAGAGGAATGGCCCAGTCTCCGGCGCTCAAAGGGGCAACTTCACCTCCCACTTCAATGACCTCTCCGACGCCTTCATTTCCTCCAACAGCAGGGAACGGTGGGCGTATTGGATACCGTCCTGCACATTAGTATAACGAATAAGAGCAGCACGATCAGGGTTTATTGCTTAAGAATATGCTTGCGATGCTCGTTAGTCAGATGGCTTATGTAGAATCAATGCATGAATGGGGGCGGCTCCATTTACAGAACGGCTGCCACACACCTCTGGCGGTTGGGGGGAGGGGGGTCATTCTGTGTGTGCGGGTTTTGCACCCCCACTTCCCATGTCGCACGGTTCCCCCCACAGCCTAAAGGTGTAGAGTTAGGCTAACTGTATGTGTGTGTGGGTTCCCTGCATTGGACTGGCATCCCGTCCAGGGTGTAGCCCAGCCTTTGTCCTATGCTGCCCGGGACAGGCTCCAGGCCCCCAGAGACCCTGACTAGGAGAAGTGGTTAGAAGATGGATGGGATCTCAAAATGATGAAGAAAATGGTATCTCAGTACTGAGACAACGCAGGAATTCTGCACTAATCTATCTGTAGTGTGTTTGTGACCAGGCCTGAACTAGCCGATTGGTTTTTAGGCCAGTATTGTGAGGGCCCCCCTCCCAACTTGGTAAAACTTATCGTGGGGGACCCCAAAGCCCAAGGCTAATTTTTAATCCCCCAGGCCAGTCCTGCTTGTCACTCAGAGTTAAACACAGTATTTATGCTAGCATGTTAGCCATACTATCTAGGCTAGAATATCTAGGCTGTCTACACTGACAGTACTCTGTTTCTGCCCAGCTTCCTGCTGAGAGCCCCGCAGTCGTCCTCAGATCTCCTCCCCCAGACTATACACCCACTAAGTCCGCAGCTCCCTGCTGCCATTGGCTTACTCACTGGGGGGTCTTTACGTGGCAGAAATGTAAAGCGCATTGAGACAATGTAATGTTGTGATAATGCGCTATATAAATAAAATTGCATTGCATTGCATTGCAGAGCCTGCAGACGCTCGTTCCCGATGCTTGCTGCTGCCCAGCTGCCTTACGTTCTTCCTACCCCCTATAGCCCCACATGCATGGTTTGTCTGGTCCCTAGTCTGTCTGGGACAGTCACTGCCATCATATGGACGGCTTAACCCAATAAGCAGCGGGCAGGATTCAGAGCTGGACCATCATCACCTAGAGATTTATGAAACGGGGGTTAAGCCTTTATTAGGGGGGTCTGATGGTCCACATTATTAAAACTAATTGCTAAAGCCCCCCTAAAATATCCCTAGTGACACCCCTGACGTTAGGATACCAATACGCCTCTAATCTAGTTAACAACAATTTATATCCTCAATACTGGCAGCCAACAGAGTCTGTACCCAACCATGCAGATGAGAGACAAAAAGTTTCTGAACCCTTGGATTTCTGAATTAATGATCTGATCAAACACACAACACTGAGCATAATTACTCTCTTTTGCACAATGTTGCGTTTGTTTAATGAAAATGAATGAAGATCACATCACATTTTATTGGTCATTCATAAAGAAACCCAGATAATTACCAGATAAATGGTTCACAGAGATTTTCTGAGCTATATATTTGTGAGATCTGCATACAGTATTTTTATGTGGATCATATTCTCTGTTCCATTAGTAGTAAGCATGATATAGTACTGTACTGAGGTAAATGCAACACAGCACGCACCTTGTAGCATGTTGATATCAGCTGGATTCACTGGTGCAGCAAGTATCTTCAGTCTCACGCTGTTTACCGACTGGCGGTAAGGCCATTCTCTCCAGCCTTAGAATAGAAGACAGACATTTTATTGAAATGTTATTTGGTATTTACTTCATTGAATATTTACACACTTTCTTATTTGGTCAGGTCAGTTGGTTCGATAGCTGTGTCACTGGGGGAAATAGCACCCTCTAGCGCTTGAAAATTAGGTAGGCACAGCTTTTCTGATATTTACAATTTTTCTAGATAATTTTCAGGATAGACTAAGTTGCCATCCCGGTCCAGGCTGTAATGAACTATTCTAACTGTGAGACTTCACACCATGATGCAACAAAAAGCTCTGATAAATGGATAGCCTTGAGCAGGGTCCTGTTCCCGATTTCACCCCTAATATTTCAGTCTGCCCCTCTACATGGAGAGCCATGAATGAGGTAAGTTCAGGGCATTACCTTCCATACTTCTCATGTGCCATATTTTTATATGTTTGTCTCATAAGGCAAGCGGGTATAACAAGATGTATACCACTTTGAATATCAGCTGTATCCTAGGTATCTGGTACATATACACTTCAGTTCACTGATGGTTCAAGATACAGGTGCCCTTTGCCACTTAAAATCTGCTTGTTTTTAAATCCTGTTGGGTTTACAATATTGAATCCAAAAATTATTCTCAGGCCTCTCAAGTTCCATCAGAAGTTTGTAATGAGATTATATCTGTTAGGGGCGGAGCCTGTGTCGCTTGAGAGCCCTGCCTACCGCGTCCATCAGATTTAGCTCTCCCACCTCCACCTTGTCTGCTCTCCATGTGTCTACGCCTCCATGTAATAACGCGCTTGCAGCGCCATCACATGTAACTTGGCCCTGATTATTCCCAGTAAAAATCTCAGTAAAGCAGTAACAATAAATATGATACATGTTTTTATGATGAAAATGCAACCATGACAGCAATGTCCTGGGAATAGTGCAGCTGCAATGTTGTGATGGGATTAAAACAGAGTATTCAGTTCAGTTCATACAAAATTGTAGTGTTTTAGTGCTACATGATACTCTTGACTGCCATGTCATTTAGGGTGCCCCCCTACCCGGTGACCTGTGCGGTCTGGGATAGGGTTAAAAGCCCTCTTCGACCCTTTAGTTTACAAACAGATGGAAGATGGGTGAATGGGTGTTACATGGCTTATCGCAACCCTTGCCTCTGCTGTATCATTCACTATACCAGTGTTTAACAGCCCAGTCCTTGGGGACCCCAAAACAGTGCAGGTTTTTGCTCCCTCCCAGCTCCCAGCCAACCAAAAAACACTGAATACCTGGTGCAGGTGAGTTGGGAACTTGGAGGGAGCAAAGATTTGGACTGACTGGGGGGTTCTGGAGGACTGGGCTGACAAACACTGATGCAATAAATTCTACAGCAAAGAGCTGAGATAACCAGTATATCAGCCAGTCGTCCATCCATCCATTTATCTATCTATCCATTGTTGCATATTATTTATACAGCTCTGAAAAAAAATTGAGACCGCAGCAAAATATTCAGTTTCAGTGATTTCTCAAAATGGCTATGTGCCTGTGTAAAGGAAATACATTTTTTTTGCAAACTCCAGCCTGGCCCTTCCCTGCTTCTCATTGATGAAGAGCTTGTTCTTTGCTTTATGGGACCTCAGTCCTGCTTCTAGGAGCCTGATATGAACTGTTCTAGCAGTGCACTTCACACCACTTATTGTTTCCCATCCCTTTTGAAGGTCACTTGAGGTCATCCTCTGAATAATGAGGTGCTGCCGGATAAGTTGACAGTCATCTCTGGCATTAGAAAGTCACTTCCCCCCTCTACCTGGCTGGCTTCTGGTCGTTCCCAGTGTCTTCTGCGTCACCTTGTTCTTGTGTACTGCTGTCTTAGAAATTTTGAGCTGGGAAGTAACCTGTCGCTCAGTTCAGCCTCCTGCCAGCAGAACCAGAATTATAACGGGATTAAAACATACAGATTTTTTAAAAATATAGAGTGGTCTCAATTTTTTCCAGCTCTGTATGGTATTATAGATATGCTTCCTGGTAGACTCTGAGGTTGCTGACCGCTCTCACTGACTGATGTACTGTGACAAACAAGTGAGCTAGACACTTACCGCAGGACGCTGGCGTGAGCCTCGTGCAGTCTGTACACCAGTGCAGCACAGACATGGAAGCACCTGCCGCTTTCTGTGCACCGGCCAGTGGTCTGGTGCTCATCCCCCTTCCACGCATGGCACCACACAAAACCCCAGGCCTGGCTCGCACGCTGCAGGGCCCTCATGCCACCCACTATCCAGCAATAGATCAGCTTCTGCTCCTGGAGGTGAGCAGCCTAAGCTCACTTCTTCAGCTGGGAATGTCCTGTCTGTTGTGCGGCTTACCAGCTCTGCATGACCTAGGACTGCACTTTCCTTGGCACTGGTTAGCCCCTTCCTATCTGCCACCGAATGGCTCCACCCTCTCTATTAGCCCCTTCCTATCTGCCACCGAATGGCTCCACCCTCTCTATTAGCCCCTTCCTATCTGCCACCAAATGGCTCCACCTTCTCTATTACTTTTGTTGCACATCCCCTCCCTCTCTGGTAGGGAACGACTCCACACTCCCTAGTGGCTGTTTTGGGTATTATTTACATAGCTCCTCCCTCTCTGGTAGGGAACGACTCCACACTCCCTAGTGGCTGTTTTGGGTATTATTTACATAGCTCCTCCCTCTCTGGTAGGGAACGACTC
>JAODKM010000005.1:153564-169724 GCA_026780845.1 Petrocephalus sullivani | reverse complement strand
ATGCAGGACATGTGACAGGGCAGAGGGATACCCCCACTGCCTTTTAAAGGAGCGTGAGGCACACAGAGCATCATGGGAAATGCAGGACATGTGACAGGGCAGAGGGATACCCCCACTGCCTTTTAAAGGAGCGTGAGGCACACAGAGCATCATGGGTGAAGTGGGACATGTGACTGGGTGGAGATATACCCCCTTCAGTGGGGGTAGCTTTCATCTAAACTTAACTAGGAAGGCAGAGCCAGTGAAAAACGGACTGCAGCCCAGAGAACATACAATAAATCACTCACATAGAGTCTCACGCCAGCGTGTTTTATCTCTTGGTAGGGAGAGGTGTGCGGCTTTTGGGCTAATCTCAACCCGATCACTTGGTCCAAAGACCAATTAATTCTGAAGCAAGGAGCGCAGGCTGGCAGTAGCAGTCTCTACCACCATTGACGGAGGCTTTGCGCGCGATCCGCGCTTGGAGAGGCCGGCGAGAGACCCGCCATGCCGTGTTTGGATGAGCTCAAAGGCGGGCCGGGGGAAGAGGAGACAACAAAACACAAATATGGCTTTTTCTTTCCATTCGATGCGGGTTTTTTTTTTTTGTCGATTCAAAGAAATTCAAATCCTGCTTGGCAGGCTTTAATCACATTAATTTGGTCTTTGAAATCCAAACGGCGCATTTCAAAAGCAGGGGAGTCTCGCAGTGGGTTCTAATTTACATAAAAACCATCAAAATGGAGCATAATTAAACGCATTTCCAAAATTCAAACAAAAAGTGTCTAATAAGATTACAAAGGGAGAGTATATATCTATTAACATTGCCCAGCCTCAAATAATAGCCCACTGTCTTTTGAAATACTTTAAGTTGGATTCAGTCTCTACATTTTAACTCGTTTATATATGAATATTCAGGAGCCTCTCTGTCCATTCTGCAGGTGTGACCACGCACTCCCGCCCTCCACCTGAGCGGAACCCTGGCCTGTCTCCCACGGTTACCGGCATCGCCAGGAGAGGCGCGGCCTGTGACGGGCACGCTCTGTGCCAGTTTGGCATCATTAGGCTGCCTTTTAATTAAGCTGTGATGCTACACCGCTGAGGCCGTCAGTACCGTGATCATCCATCGGCTTTAACTGCGAGGAAACTGTTTCACAGCAGAGGCTGTCTAATCACATACAAAAGCAGAGCCTGATGCTGACTGAGAAGAGGCCTCCCTTTTATACTGTGACCTTCCTGCCCGTTTCAAACCTCTGGCACTTGGGTCTGACAGGCAAAATGTTGGAAAACACTCTGGGAGTAGAAATGAAACGATGTTTTATGTCCATTTGCAGAAGTATATTAAAATGTTTCTCGCATATATCCCGTCATGCTCTCCTTTGAGACATACACAGAAATACAAAGTTGAGAGTGAAACTTGGAGTTCAAGTACTGGGTCAAGTCATTTATTCAACACCTCTGGGGAAATTGGGCGGGTTTAAGGGCCTCGATCAAGGCCCCAACAGAGATGTAACTATTCTGCCAAGGATAGGACTCAAACTGACAACCTCACCCACTGAGCCACACACCGGTCCCTCACCTTTGGCACCTAGGAGGGTGTTCTTGACCAGTTGTTCCAGGTCCCCCGCCCTCTTCTGAATCCTTTCGGAGTCGGCATCTGTCTGCGCGCCGTCCGCCGACACCTTGGTCGACTGCGGAAACAGAAACGGCTCGCGGTGACGCCGGTGCCGGGCCTGGCAGGCGGCAGACTCGGGCAGCATGTGTGGCAGCCGTTCGGGTGCTTGTGTGGAGGTGTACAGAGTGGAATAAAAGGTGCAGATGGTGGGGCTGATTAAGACGGAGGCAGCTCCAGCAGGTGACGGCTGAGAGCTACAGAGACCACGCGAAGGCGAGTTGGGATGGAGAGAGCACGGGCTGCGCGGATGGTGGAACATACTCGGCCCAGAAGCTCATCCATCTCTGTCACCAAGCTGCCCAGATTGCTGTCTGCCAATTGGAGGAGTCTCTCTGGCGCCCTCTGGGGGGAGAGCAGGTGCTGCAGGAGAGGGAGATTGGGCTAGTCACTCAATCTGCTGGTAGCTTCCGGAAGCATGTAAGTCACGGCGGCCTCAAAGAGCCAGAAACCGAGAGATCAATACGGGAAGCGACCTGGTAGATACCCGTCTGTAATCGGGTGACTGTGTGCCTCTCCTGTTCCTGTCCTTTTTGAAGATTTTGGAAACAAGATCCACCTGTTCATTGGCAGCAATACGGTGCCTTTATATTTCGCTGAATCTAAAGTGTTTAATACCAGAGACCGCAGATGGCTTTCTCTAATGTTTCGCGATTTTCCCCTAGGCGGTAGTCGTTCAGAGCCCAGAGGAAACGTTGTCTTGAGGATATGCGAGCTCTTTAATGTGACGTTTGGGGGAGTCACAGGTCCCCCGGGAGACTGAGGACACGAGCGGTAGAAAGGTGGCTAGCGAATTCTGCTCGTCCCAGAAACCCGGAGATTCACGGTATAAAATCATCGTAAAAAGGCAGAACGAGCATTTGTGTACGGCTTGGTGAGATCTTACGCGAGTTTAGCATGTGTTTATATCGCGGCTCACTGGATGCTAATGGCATAGCGGGACAGGCACCCGGCCCTGCTCCCCGCTCCCCGCTCCCCTTTCTCACCCTCTTCCTCACTTCTCCTCACTTATGATCTTCTCTCAGCAGTCAGACCCTGTTTACTTCCCAGCCTGGAGATCTCGCCTCGGCTAAGGGGCAGCAGCACTTCACATTTACCTTCAGCTCCTCTGTCATGTTCTCGAACCTGTAGAGCACCTTGTATGGGGGGGGCAGGGGGCTGGTGAGGTTGACGCTGGAGGCGAGGCGATGGAGCCCATCAATGTCGTTGAGGAGCACGCCGCTGCAGTCATCGTCGCAGGCTGGGAGACACACACACACATGTATGCACATACGCACACACACACACACACATGTATGCACATACGCACACACACAAATACACACACACGCGAGCGCCCACAAACACACACACATGCATGCATATATGCACACACACACAGATACACACACACACACACACACACACACGGGCGCACACAGACAGACACAGACACACACCCGCGTGCACACACACACACACACACACACACGCGCGCACACAGACAGACACACACACACACACGTGCGCACAGACACACACACACACACACCCACGCGCACAGACACACACACAACCCGTTACTGTCAGCTCCATCACCCCACCGTATCCTATTAGCTCTAGCTACAAGAAACTAACGAGCTGCTCTCCTCGACTGTGCATGTCTCTCAGCCAACCCCCGCCCACCACCCCCCACGAATCTTCCAACCCCCTGCCAGTGTCAGCTTCTCAGCTCAAACACCCATCCCAAGTGGACGTGGAACTTTTAGGAGCTTGTGTTGCCCGGCAACCTGCTGCGGGTTGCGGGAGCTTTCGGCGGCCGCAGACCCGGGACGGCAGGCCCAGCAAGCCGGGGCCGCTGCTTAGCGCCACTCAGCCTTATCCAATTTAACGCACAATGCAACTTCCCGGAAAACACAGCTAGGTAAAGGAATAAAAAATACGGGAAGGGAACTCTCGACATTTTTAAGCTCATGAGGATCCTGGATTTTTTTCGCTTAGTTGAGATTAAGTAAGAGAGGGTCTGGGGAATGTGATTCCGAGCGTGAAATTCAACCGAGAGGGGAAAGCAGCTTTGGCCACCCCTTTAAGAAGCCCGACACGTGTCAAGCGGTGGGGGGAGGCGCAGAAGACGCATTTCCTGTGGATTTTTAATGTCCCCACAGTGTCTCTGCAATGTATACTTTAAGAAGCGCCTTCAAAGGGAATCAAGTGGCCAGATATTAAAGTTTAACCCCCTGGAACTGAGCTGGGAATCTGAAAGGTTATGGCCGACTCAATCTGTCGAAGCAGGACATGACTGAAGGAGGCGGCCGTGCGTCATGCACAATCTGCAAGCTCACGTGCTCCTTCACCCCCGCAAACCCCTACAGGGGGCACGGCCACGTTTAACTGAGCCGGCGTGCTACCGGGGGTTTCGCCAATTACACACTGCAGACACAAACAGACGGCAAAGCGGCGATTAGCGATTAGCATTCCGGATGTTACCGCGTCAAAATCCCGTGCAGCATGCACCTGAAGGCACTGCACTGCATCCACGGGCGAGGAACATACCGAGCATCCAGTAGCTTTTAGGCCAATCAGAGGAGACCGTCAATAATGCAATAAACTGACACAGGAACACCATGAGAAGATCTGTTTGATCAGATCAGCAGGTGTCTGCTACCTGCAGCTCGGTGAAGCTCAGCTCATTGTCCGTTTGGGGGCGGTTTAATCATACGAGATTGCTAAAAGGGACGACTAACCTCAAAATACCTGCGACAATTACCTTGGTAAAGCATTACAAAATTTTGCGCGTGCAGAGCAGAACACCCAAAATTTAATTTCTGTTCTGTCTGTTAACCCTGAGGAGGGAATGCAATCAGTTTCATATAAACCGGGAGTCTTATAAAGATTTTTCATTAGCACGGCACTCGAACTCTAACACACACAGGTGATTAAGAGGCGCAGTGCTCCACAAATACTGAGAAACAGTCAGAAATGAGAAAGACATCACGTTTGGAGGAGCATACGGGGGACTGAGAGAGGCGTGCCGAGGCGGGGTACGTACACACTATCTGGGATGCTTCACACACATGCCGCTCCATGCACACGCCACACGTGTGTCCAGTTGCCCCGGGGCGACAGATGCACTGCCCTGTCCGTGGGTCACATGGCTGGGGCAGAGCGCCCACTGGGTCACACTTACACTCCTCACAGTGCCCGCCCAGCACCTGGGGGTCGCCGTGGTAACCGCTGGTGCACCTGGGGACGAGGGGGGCGTGGTCAGAAATCATCAGAGATGGCGCCGAAGCCTCTGTGACATCACGGCGGGGACTTTTACCTCTCGCAGTACTTGCCCTCGTATCCCTCTGGACAGGCATCGCAGCGGAAGTCGTTGAAACCCTCCATGACACAGGTGGGGCTAAAACTGCAGGCAGACGGAGTGAAAAGTCAGTGCTGGTTGCCCGGGCAACCACCCCGAGGAAGCGAGGTGTGCCATAGGGTGGCCTTACTTGTTCTCGGGGTTGGTGAGGGGGCAGGCACATGGCCGGCAGTCCTGGGGGGATCCGCGCACCACGCCATAGTACCCACGGCTACAGCGCTCACAGTGGTTGCCCTCTGTGTTGTGCTGGCAGGCCTGGGGGGGGGGGGGGGGGACAGAGTCAGGACAGAGTCAAACAGAGGCACCTGAACAGCGAGATGCCAGCTTTGGCGTGACGACCTCCCTACCCCTGGGTAAAAAAAAATATTCACTGACGCCCCCAGGGGCCCTCACTGACTCAGTTCCAACAGTGCGGCCCACGAAACATTTTCACACAATCATTAGACATCTTTATCCAAAGAGTCACTCATACCCACACGCACATGCGCTGTATGCATCAACCTCGCCGGTTTTATACCACCTAACTCTGCGACATCAGCTGAATAGGATGCATGCACTGATTTATCTACTGCTTGTTTTATATTGTATTACTGCCTTATATTATTGTACTACACACTGTCTGTGCAACATTTAACAAAATACACTTATAAACTTAAGTGCAGTTATTAGTACAAGAACTGAGATGTGAGACAATGATTTAGCTGGTCTCTGTCGTACGTTACTGTCTAGACTGTTACACTCCTGTTATATCAGCAGCTGGTGCATTTTTGGTGAGTGCTCTTCTATATAAAATGTGAATATACACTTCCCCTGTTTGCGGAGGAAGTGGCCTCTCTGGGCTGCTAACTTTAGTAACAACTAACTTGATAATAGTCAGTCATTAACACAACAGGCTGCTTGGTTGGAAGAGAGCGGGGAAAATGAGCCAGCAAGCAAGCTCCCCCGCCATTTTGGAAGAGACTGACCTCCAACCACCTGTTAAACGGAGTGGCCTTTGAGATCATTTTATTCTGGGACATTTTCAAGCGTCGACACAGCTGGAATCAGCCAATCAGGGCAGCCGCTGACTTAGACCCACCATCCAGGGCCTTTCATTTAACACCGCACGTGCCGCCATTAACGAACCGCGTTGCACGCATTCATTTAACATTTTCAATTCCTCAGCTCTGTAATATGCAAATTGAATTGTTATTAGCACATATGCAAATGAGTTCAAGGCTGAATCTGAATTTCATGCCCGGGGAGAGGAGGGAGGGGTGCTCCCGGGCCCGGCCAGACGCCGGCAAGGCGCATGTGCGTGATGCACTAGTTACCATGGAGATAGGACCAGGACAAATTGACTTCATGTCTCCCAGTGGAAGTGTGTCATTGGACAAGACTTTACTACGTCATTTACTACACTGGCAACAGATTATACAGCAAAACTTAATAAAAGATATTTTTTAATAGTAAATTAATAGATTTTGCCCGATACAAGATGTTGCCGGATACAAGATGTTGCCAGATATGAGATGTTGCCAGATACGAGAGCTTTTATCGCACTGAGCAAATGCAGGACAGAAAGTCTGTGCTGGTTAGTGGTGCGGCGAGGGCGGGCCGGCACGGTCACCTGGCAGATGGATGTCTCGGGGTCGCAGATCTCGCTGTGGCCGCTGCACTGACACCGGACGCAGCTGCCAATGCCAGCATGGGCGGCCCGGCCTTGGGGGCCCTCCGCCAGCCGGTAGAAGCCAGCAGAACACTCCTACCAGAGGGCCAGCCACAAGACAGAGCATCAGCCCCGGATCGGGGGGCTCAGGAGAGGCACGGGACGTGCACGCTCAGTATTAATAGGGTCAATTTGGAGAGCCATCTGTTCACAACAAACACGCTAAATGCCCGTTTAAAAAATGCTTTATTAACTATGCGCCAGCTTAAAATAAAGCCATCTGCTTTGCCCACCCGATGGCTCGCAGCCGGCTTCTTCAAGGCCCCCTCGCTCATACAACACATCAATCACACTTTTTGCCTCCAAAGTCATAATGGTGAAATGAAAGTTTGTTTTTTTTCTGCATCCTAAGGCTTAAGGAGGCAGGTAAAACCTGCCCAGGACAGGAGCACTGCCCAGGCCTGCCCAGGATGGACACGAGCATGGCTCACCTCGCAGGACAGGCCTGAATATCCCAGTGGGCACTCGCATTTCTCGATCTGGTAGGCGCGTTCACTCTCCACTGAGGGGCGCCCCTCCTCCGCAACTTCCAGGGAAATCTCAGAGATCCTGTCATTGCAGAGTTTCAGTGGGAAGTGGTTAGGATGCAGGATGCCTGTTGGCCCTCTGCTTGACAGCCGCCAATGAGGCTGATGGCTTCACTGGCATCATGCTGTCATGGTGTGATTAGCAACGCTCTCAACACCGATGGCGAGTCTGACGGCGTGTCGTGTTTTTGCTTATCGGACGTGTGCCGAGACAGTGGTGGGGGTGTCCTGTCACTCGAGGATTGATGCAAGCTCACCTGCTATGCCTCATCAGGTTGCCGTGGGAGGCCTTAATGAGGATGTACTCGACTTTGAAGAGCACGTTCATGAAGTCCTCGCGTGACATTGCACTGTTATCGACGTGTCTCCACTCATGCTAAAGCAATAAAATGAGAAGCGAGATGATCAGCTTCAGACCAAACGTGCATGCTGCAAGGATTCACCGTGTCAGCGTGTTAGCATGTTAGGGCATTAGCATGTTAGAACGTAGAGAGTATTAGCATGTCAGCATGTTAACATGACATATTATTAACATCTCCATCTGTTAGCATGTTAGCATATCATTGTGTTAGCATGGTAGGGAGTTAACATGTTAGCATGTTTGTGTATTAGCATGCCAGCATGTTAACATGTCCATTTGTTAGCATGTTAGCATATCAATGTGTTAGCATGTTAGTATGTCAGTGTATTAGCATGTCAGTGTGTTAACGTGTCCATGTGTCAACATGTCAGCATATCTGTGTATTAGCATGTTAGCATGTCAGTGAATTAGCATATCAGTGTGTTAGCATGTCTGTGTGTTGGCATGTTAGCATGTCAGTATGTCAAAAGTGGAGCGGCCAGCACTCACCTCAGTCATCTCGATCTCATGCCGGGTCAGCTGGCCGATCTGCAGGCCGGGCATGTGCCGCGTTATCATCTTGTCTTTCTGGGGTCCGCCCCTGATGATCACCTGGGGCTCGTAGGAGGAGGGGCCCGTCTCATCACGGGCTTCGTAATATATGGTGTATTTCAGCTTTCCTCCATATGCCGTTATCTGGACGCGGAGAGAAATTCAGTGAGAGTAACACTATCACAGGTAAAATGATCACGTGCCTGAAATTTTCAGCTCATTTTCAGTCTTGGCTGTCAACAAGGCCGACACGCCACTCCAGCTGACCAATGCGGTTTGACATTCTACCTGAGGCATCACCACTGGCACAGATGGCTAAAAATACATAAAAAAGCATTTTGTTACAAATTACAAATACTTGCTCATCAAATGTAACAAAATAAAATGCAAAATACTGGTGTGAGAAAAATTTAAATACAAGTAATTTGTCGTTTGAAATTACAAAAATACATGTAAAACAGTAATGGTACATGGTGAATGTGTACGATTACAGGACTAGTAATGTGTAGTATTTACACAAAATTTACAGCATTCCCTAACTTTAAACTGAATAATTATTTTATGATTTACTGTACTATATTTACTATGTTGTAGTGTAAATTTTGAAATGAAAACTGACTTTTGTAACATTAGTAACGTGATGTGAACCCCACAGGCTGCATCTGCAGCAGTGGATTTGGGGGTGATCCGGGAGACGGAACCGCGAAAATGTTTGCGATGTTTGCGATGCCATATCGCGGTTTTGGTCTCGAATTCAGAACCATTGCACACTTAATTTATACCGTGTTTCCCACAGAATTATTGGCTGTGGTTGCAGGGGTGCTGGTGTGTGTGTGTGTGTGTTTGTGTGCATGAACGCACGCATAAGGAGGTACACCAGTGATTTCTTAAATTAATTATCATAATGCATGAACTTTCTACTTAGCCTTACAGTATGATGCTGAACATGCGCAAACTCGAAGAATAAAGTTTTTCAGATATATACTAAAAAAAACATACCCAACGGTCGTGATGCATGTAATATGCAACGTCACTCACAACGGTTCTCCCTTTTACACAGGCTGAGTAGCTATAAAAACTCCTACGTTTATCTCATTCAAATTAATTTCGTCCTTAGGAATAAAAGTAGCTAGCCAGTTTTATCGCTAATGAAATCCTATATATATGACAAACCACAAGATGCCACTGCCTGAGCATTCCTGTTGAAATGAACTAGAATACCACTAGAAGACTAACAAGTTAATTCATAAGTTCTAGATTTATTTGCATCTAACCAAAGACGGACCAGACCAGAGCCTGAGGTACAGAGCGCTAGTGCTCCTGACACCAGTCAGCCAGGTACTGCCCAACTACCCCCTAGATCCAAATAGAGTGTCGGCGTGTTGTAATGACCATGGATCCCTGGAACTGCTCGGGGAGCCTCCAGTAGTACGGCTCTGAAAGCTCTGGGGTCACGAGCTCGGCGTTGGCGATGATCTCGGGGTACTGGAAGGAGATGCCCTTGGTGGTCCTTAGACGACAGCCCTTGTCCACCAGCGGCAGGACCGTCTGTTCGGGCTTTAGGGTGAGCTGGTGGGGGGGGTGCGAGATTCGTGAATGGGGGACCACCTGAAGCGGAGCACCACAGCACACCGCAAAAAGCAGCACAGTGAATCTTCACCTTCCATGTCTAGCAAGTTTTGCGGTTCGTTTTTGTCATCATACAGGGAGACTGAATTTCCTCAAACGATCAGGCGAAGCACGCCAGCATGGTTTTGGAGTGAGACGCGAGTCCGACACATTTGGCTGCGCGTGACGGTAGCAGGCTCACGTCTGGGAGACCAGCCCTTGCTGCCACCTGAGGGACCCCGGAGAATGGCCCTCAGACACCCGGGGACCCCAGCGATGGAGAAGGGGATGACATTAAAGACAGCACTTAAATCCAAGCGGGTCGCAGCGGGCTTTCCTCCATCCTTCAGCTACTAATCTCACGACTCAGTGACTTAGAGAAAATCCTTTGCCTTCCAATAAATAAAGGCAGAGACTGTCAACTGGCGTCCCCTTAAAGCAAACAGGGTTAGATTAAGTTTGAGCCGCATTCCTTATTTAATTTAGCCACCGATTGCATTTATATAAAAGTGTCCTCTGATCAAGTCTTCAGCCTGCGTCTCCATGGACACAGAGATTTATCAGAGCCCGGCTCTTGCCAAGAAAATCCTTATTAAAAACAAACAGGAAAATATTTCTCGGCGGCCCTCTGCCATCACCCAGGTCCCTCGCCTTTCTGTTCGCACCTGCGCCCTCCTATATTTATCGTCTGCCTAATTTCATCAGAAATACCATGTGGTTGGAATGTTTTTCGCAAAGATGCGCAACCGGATAAAATCTCTTATTTTACTGTTTGCTCAGCTGGCCTTGAATCCCCCAGCTTCATTTAATGCATGTACTAATATACAGAATAAGTCTGTATTATCGTTCCGAGACTTAAGATGGGTAAAAGTCATGAGTCCTCTAATTCTTTCGTAGCCACTGCTGCCATTTTGACTGAACATATTCTAATCACACAAAGCGTGACAGTCTTAGTGATAATGCTCCTGCCCTGTTTCACTGGCGTGACACCAGTGCTCCTGCCCTGTTTCACTGGCGTGACACCAGTGCTTTTGTCCTGTTTCACTGGCGTGACACCTGTGCTCATGTCCAGATTCATAGGTGGGACACCAGCGCTCCTGTCCTTATTCTCTGGCATGACACCAGTGCTCCTGTCCTGATTCACTGGCGTGACACCAGTGCTCCTGTCCTGATTCACTGGCATGACACCAGCGCTCCTGACTTGATTCACTGGCGTGACACCAGTGCTCCTGTCCTGATTCACTGGCGTGGCACCAGTGCTCCTGTCCTGTTTCACTGGCATGACACCAGTGCTCCTGTCCTGATTCACTGGCATGACACCAGCGCTCCTGACTTGCTTCACTGGTGTGACACCAGTGCTCCTGTCCTGTTTCACTGGCATGACACCAGTGCTCCTGTCCTGATTCACTGGCGTGACACCAGCGCTCCTGACGTGACTCACTGGCATGACACCAGTGCTCCTGACCTGATTCATTGGTGTGACACCAGTGCTCCTGTCCTGATTCATAGGTGGGACACCAGTGCTCTTGTCCTGATTCACAGGCAAGACACCAGTGCTCCTGTCCTGATTCATAGGTGGAAGACCAGTGCTTCTGTCCTGATTCATAGGTGGGACACCAGTGCTCCTGTCCTGATTCATAGGTGGGAGACCAGTGCTCTTGTCCTGATTCATAGGTGGGAGACCAGTGCTTCTGTCATTCACTGGAGTGACATCAGTGCTCCTGTCCCGATTCACCGTCAGGACACCTGTGTTCTCTTCCTGATTCACTGGTGTGACACTTAAGTGGCCCACTCTTGCTAGCCTTGAGCATGCTAGCACCTTGTGATGCCCTTCTGGACCTCCATCATTTCAGGTGATAAATGACCCCAGTGCTCAGAAGCTAATTACTAGAGGGACTGTAGGGAACAGCTCCCAAATTCTCACACATAACTATATTTCTCACACATAACTATATTTATTTAAGACTTGCTCCTCAGGCCAAACTGCTAACTGCTAACGTTTCTGTGTCCATCTGTTGGCCCGGGTTGTGTAGCATTATGGGATTGACAGCCTTCCGGGGAGAGTCAGTGAAGACGCCACCTACCCACATGCGGATGAGTCCGGGGGCCTCGCTGCACGTGTCGGACATGCCGAAGCAGTAGCACTTGCTGCAGCCAAGCGGGTTCCTCACGCTGAGTCCGAAAGTCCCGGGCCGGCACCGCTCACACGCCAGCCCCTCCACATTGGCCTGGAGACACAGCAGGAATGAATGAATCTGTCGTGAAATGTGTGCCCTGCAACAGACATTCAGTGAGTCCTGTGTTTCCAGGGAGAGGCCATTATGGATAAATAAGCAAACAAACAAGCAAATAAATAAATATGGCCATTCGCCCTCACAGCACAAGCTAACCATGCTAAAAATCAGCGTCATTATCAGAGGTGAAAAGACGCGGCCGGCTCGGAGGCCCGGCCGGAGCAAAGGCGGCTCTGGGCTGATGGCGCGCGCCGCTGTCCATGTTCAGAGGAGGAGCGCGTGCCGAGCCCGTGAGGGTGACAGCGAGGTAATGAGGCGGGGGCTCGATCTGACACGGCCCTGACAGGCGTGACACATGCATCACCCTGCCGTGTGGCCCCTCCTCCCCAGTAACTGAGGGCGCGGGACAGGCGAGAAAAGATGTCACATGGCATCAAAAAAACTCTGTGGGGATTTGGGGATGACTCTGCGCCAGGGTCCCAGTTGGCTGATGCTGCTTAGCCGAATCCACCCCAAAAATTAGCCCTAAATTAAGCATCTGCGGAGAAGGGAGGTACAATAAAAATACTAATAAAATTAATTGGGCCGGTACGTATGCACGCAGGCGTAGGCATGCCATGGCGTCCAGGGCGGGAGTGATGTGCCTTTAATGAGAATTGTCACCTGCCGTCCCTGTCCTCGCTTGCTCTCTCTCTCTGGCGCTCTCTCTCTCTCTCTCTCTCTTTCTCTCTCTCTCTCGCTCTCTCGCCCGCTCGCTCATGGCAGCAGCGGCCTGTCAGCGTGTCACACTGCTGTCAGCCCCGGCAGCACCTCATTTGAATGCCCTCACCCACGCTGAGTCTATTTCCACTGCTCTACCTACATTGCCCCCCCACCCCCAACACGCCCTGATCCCAGGGCTGAGCCACATGCGGGGGGAGGAAGGGACACCACCCAGCCGGATCTCACCATGTGCACTGCCGATACCCACTCCAGCATGACATTTAATGGTATTTCCAATGAAAGACTTTAAAATTCGAATCTATCATGTTGCAATGAGTCTGTGTGTGGTGGGGACACCCTGCATGCCCTGGTTGGGGGCGGGGGGAGCATCTTCAGAGGCCAGGCTGCACCTGGGACTACTGGGCCTGAGAACCGGGGGGTTAAAAGGCCTCAAACTCCCTCCTGCACATTAACATCAAGCTCAGCTACCATCCTCAGCCTTAATCTGCTACTTCTCCTGTCCTAAGGTAAGATGCGATGGAGCTGATCTGACGTCACGAGCAAGGCGGTGCGTGGCCTCCCTCTGTCGGCTTATGTAAATAAAAGTGTGACACGGTGGGGGGTGTCGGTGCTGCGGCTGACAGGAGTGGGAATGCAGCCCAAAGCCCGCTGCTGTCTTCATGATGCTCGAAGAAATTCTGACTCATCCGCACAAACTATGCAAGAGCATCGTTACGTAAAGGACTAAAAAGAAACTACCCGTCTAAGTGTTAACTCGGCATTGGCAATAAAGCGCTACGGTAACTTAAAAGTCAGACCTAATTATATTTCTAGATTTGAGGAGAAAAAACAATCAGGGAGAACCAGACTTGAGTTTTTTTTTTTTTTTACACCTTTTCAGCTCCATTTGCTGTAGATGCAGGCCTACAGTGACTGACAGTGTAAAGCATGCAGCATCGCGTCCCAGCATGCTTTGCGGTACCTTGCAGGTGCACTGGCCCGTCCTGTCCGCACAGGAGCACATGCCCCGGTCGGCGTCACAGGTGTGGCTGGCCGCCCCGGCTGGGGAGCAGTCACAGGTGGTGCATTGTGGGAAGTCGCGGAAGCCCACTTTGCACTCGGCACACTTCTGGGCCGCGAACTGCTCGCGGCAGAAGCAGCAGCCCGTGTTGATGTTGCACTGCAGGGTCACGGAGCCGATCACGTTGCATTCGCACGGCTGTCAGGTGAAAACCATGGACACCGGTGAGGCGGAAGACACAGAAGAACCGGACTCACAGCCGCTGTAAATGACAAACTCACCACTCATGAAATGCAAAGTTTCCATTTCAGATCAGATGTCCAGCCAATTGAACTTCTCACGCGTAAACAAACACAAGTACAGATACAAGCCCCGTGACTAACCATGACGAGCTATTAAGCTCCACTTATCCAGTTAAATGTCAATTTGAAGTCAGTTTGAAGTCATCTTATTCTAGATAATTGGGGGGTATATAGCAAATCCATGCCCACGTTCAGTGTGGGGGAAAAGGCAAAAGAAGAGAAATCGAGGAAAATGGTTCACCTTACAGCCAGTGATGATGTCATGACCCCAATAATTAGGGGCACACTTGTCACACCTCTCTCCCACCGTGTGCGGGGGGCAGATGCACTGTCCGGTGCTGGAGTCACAGTTATTCCCCACATGGGAGCACTGGCATGCTGGGAAGGGCGGGGGGGACGTCAGGCGCTTAAGAACAAATAATCATGTGTGTATCGCGGTGCACTGATGGCGGACGGGAGCGGGCAGAACCTACGCGTGCACCCCCCTTCCTGGAAATTGAAGTGTCCCTGAGCGCAGCGGTCACACTTGAGGCCGGCGACGCCAGGCTGGCAGCGGCACTGCCCCGACTCGTCGCAGTCGAAGGACTTGGAGCCGAAAGAGTTGCAGTTGCAGGGGATGCAGCCGCGCCCCGTCTGCACGCCGAAGGTGGAGGCCTGCGGGGTAGGGGGGCACAGTTAGGGGCGCGGGTCAGGCAGGTGGTGCCGGAAGAGAGCCGGGAACGCAACTGTGCTGCTCCGCGGCTCTTCGCAAACACGGGCATGCTCAGCGGAGCATCATGGGATGTGGTCAGGGAACCATGTCAGAGGTTCAGATCAGATCTGCAGACCTGGCAGGGCTGGACTGGCCATCTGGAGTACCCAGCATTTTCCCAGCGGGTATGAGGGTCGGCAAAATTTATGGGATCCCCAGTTAGCAAGATTTCTTGTTGAATCCCACAAAGTCCAAACCCCAAACCAGGCCTGAGATCAGGTGGCCGTGTGCTGGTCCTCGACCAGCCCTGGATCACTGCAGAATCTGGGTGTGTTTTATTCAAGGAGGAAGCACAGATGCTGCTCTGACTAAAGCCAAACACAGCCTCTGGTTGCCCTCGCTGCTAATAAAATGAATACATTTTGGACTTTATAATAAGAGTACACTTATTAAATGTATTCGTCATTTTACAATAGAAATTAGGACATTTTACAACCAACCACTAAATATCACAGTATTATTTGCCTGAAACAAACTCTTTAGAGAGCAATCTCCTTCGGAGCTGGCTGGAAGGTTTACCCTGCCGTGTCTCAGTCTCTTTCATTCACATAAATATTTGAGACCGTCTCAGACATGCAAGGTTCCACTGTATGGCACTGAATCAAGGCTGGTCCAAGACATACAAACAAGAACACACTCAAAGGAAAAAAAACACAGCAAAAAACACTCTCAAACAATGCATTCTCCCATTTTTTAGAGCGTATTTTGCACATTCAATTGACATCTCCAGCATGGCCAATTAACAGCCCAGCATATGTTGCAAAGTGGAGGGCTCAGAATTTCCTGGGACACCCAGCGAGGACATTATTTTAAAAAATACCAGCGAACGTCCACCTGCACGGTCCATCAGGAAGCATTTATAACATTTACTGCATAATAACGCAGCTAGGATATAAGTGCAGTTTGTAATACGGTGCTAACACATTATAGTCGGCGACGGCTGCATGCGGCCGCGCGATTCCCGTCTCCCATTGATAAAGCGGGTGACGTGCGGCGAATGCAAAGGCGGAAGGACGCCGCGGGAAGCAGATGGTCCGCCGCAGCTGGCGCCCGGTCGTACAGCGCGGCCGCCGCTAATCTGTGTCGCCGCGCCGGGCTCTGCGAGTGCGCCCCCAGCAGGAGGTCTGACGAGCTGCATTCTCCCACGGCGAAAACTACACAGCTCCACGTGATAAGTCTCGCCGTGTCTTCGTCTGTTCATACGTGTCATCATACGTGTGTCCATGCATGGGTGCAAATTATAATCAAAACCAGCCAATACGGCCCCCTGGACCCCCTTAAATGGGTGGACACCCCCCCCCCCCCCCCATAACATACCCCCGACGGGGTTGCACCATTGCACCCTTTTTTTTCCTTCCTCACGCAAACAAAAAACAAAAAAAACAAACAAAAAAAAAAAAAAAAAAAACAAAGAGACACAC
>JAODKM010000005.1:129354-144752 GCA_026780845.1 Petrocephalus sullivani | reverse complement strand
CCTGTCCACCCCCAAGCCAGTCCATACCCTCACCTGTCCACCCCCAAGCCAGTCCATCCCCTCACCTGTCCCCCCCCAAGCCAGTCCATACCCTCACCTGTCCACCCCCAAGCCGGTCCATACCCTCACCTGTCCACCCCCCAGCCCGCCCACACCCCCCCCCTCTCCACCCCCAAGCCGCCCCCTCCCCCCCCCCCCCCCCCCCCCAACCTCTCCCACAGCCCCAAACCTATTTGCCACCTCTTCACCCCCAAAAAAGTGAGAGGAAATTAAATGATGTGTTTCTGATGCAGATGAAATGAATACACTTCAGACGGAGTTGTGGCGCTGAGCGTGAGAGCATCAATCTTCCTGACGGGCCACAGAACCACCCTTTTGTTTAACAGTGTCCTGGGGGTTAGCGAGGAGGAGGTGTGTGTGCGTGTGTGGAGTGGGTGGAGCTTGGGGTCCTTATGTTTAGAAACAACCAACCAGGCTTCGTCTTTACAGGTGAGTTTTTGATGTGCGCGTTTCACCAGCCAGGCATGTTGTACGCTGGCACAGCCTTTGACGAATCAGGAAAACATGCGGCGCTGAGAGAGCGCGATATTGACAGGTCACTGAGGTATTCGCCAAAAAGAGGTGAAGCTCGGGAGCGGACCGACCTGGTTATAAATATACGGTCCCCCAGAGATCGACCCTGATCACATTCAATACCAGGCAGGCCCACTCATAAACACATTAACAAACACAATTTCTGCCAAGGCATCACGTACGTCTATTCTGAGATCCATCTGAAACCCGAATGCACCCCCAGCCAGCAGCCCTTCGCCCACTTCGCCAGGAGCCCCCGGAAGCCGCCGCGACACCCGTCCCCCGGCCCTCACCTGTCGCAGCGCGGCCCGGCGTATCCGGGCTGGCAGCGGTCGCAGATCAGCTCGCCGCCGGAGTCCAGGTGGCACGTGGGGCTGAAGCTGTGGCGTTTTTGGGCCACGGCGATGGCCGCAGCGATGAGGAAGAAGAGCAGAGGCAGCCGGGTCATTGTGGTGGACCCTGCAGCCGCGAGCCGACCGACTGACACGCGGAGCGCAGGGGAGCCGGCCACGGGCCCCGGGGGCGCCAAAGATAGAGCGCGGGGTCGTGTTGCCGCCTGGGGGGCGGGTGGTGGGAAGGCTATTTCCGGCCACAGAGGACACCAGCAGCGGTGCGAGTGCCTTTCTTTAGCTACCCCTCCCCGGCCCACTTCACCGGAATGCCCAGCTGCTCCTGCTGCCCTCAGGGCGCGCTGCCCCCTTTTGGTCCAACAGGGGATTACGGCCTATTTTCTGTGCTCCAGTGGAGCGGCTGTTCTTTGGCAGGAGGGGCACGCGGTGTGTTACCACTGACATCAGCAGAGCCCGGCCCTGCTGGTAAACTGTCTCTTACCTGTTTTTACAGATTTTTAGCTATTATAACAATTATAAACAGAGGTTTTTATGACACTTGATTCTGTAACTAATTGAGCTAATGACAGCATCTACATGTCATTCAGTGACGAGGGTGGTAAATGCATAAACGGAGGAGTCCTCTTTGGTGGCACGTGTGTGTGTGTGTAGGTTATGTATATATTACATTTTGGGGCTCAAATGTCCCTTACAATGTGATAAAAACCTGTTATTTTGACATTAAAGGGGACAATTTTTCGGTCCCCACAGGGAGAAACTTAATTTTATAAAAAATCTGTACCTGCAATAAAAACACTAAAAATGCCTAAAGTCTTGTATTTTGTTTGGTTACTTATGGTTAAGGTTAGGGCTGGGTAGGGGTTAAAGGTGTCATTGCTGGGAATAGGGTATTGTCAATATAAATTAATGGGCGGTCCCGCAAAGACATTAACACAATCATGTGTGTGAGTGTGTGTGAAAACGTGCACGAGCATTACGATATTTACTTGTTGGAGGAATGCGGGAGGGGGCACGAGCAAGGCTTGCAGTCCTCGGTCGTTCCCTTGGTAGCATCGCCATAGAAACCAGGGGTACACGTGTCACAGTAAGGACCCATGGTGTGGTCTTCACAGTCCTGCAAATGGCATTTGGGTAGGAAGGAGGGGGTCCATTACTTGCCAGAAAAATGCATTGTCTAGAGTTTTACATTGAAAGATCAGAGATTGCTCAACAGGTGTAAACATTGTTTTATATTCAATTTGCTGCCAGAAATATAACTGCAAATTTACTATAATTAAAATTATTTAAAAACAGGGAACGTTTTTTTTTCCAGTGAGAAAAGCCATTTGACCTGAAATATTTCCATATAAAAACACCAAAAGAGATGCCTAATACACACACTCGTTTTAAAATATTAACAGAATGACATCTAATTAAAATTTAGTTTTGCATGTCAAACCTCCATAAAATTTACTCCTAATTGTCGAATAAATTGGAGAGACTTTTAGAGGCAAGTGCAGCCAAATTAAAGATGCCGCCTCTTCCCGCGCACTGGCGCCAGCCCAGAGCGAGGCCGCGCTCCGCTGATAAGACGAGAGCGCTGTTCCCCCCGATCGCGGCACCCCTGGCGGGCCTAATGAAGCCGCACAAGCATCCCGTCAGCTGCGTGTCTAGTCAGCATAATTAACCACGAGGAGACCATTTCCTGATTATGCGGAATCAGGGGCAAGGAAGGGTAATAAATCGCGGGTGAAGGCGAGCGATGGTATTGGCTGGCACCCGTGATGTCAGCACCAGGGCGCCCCGGGCCATCCTCCCAGAGCTCGCCTCTTAATTGCTTTCTAAAGGGCTTCCTTCCTTGCTTGCCTTTGGTCCAACCAAAAGCCCTGCAGCATTTGGAAAAAAATCGTGAGGGACCTCTGAGGGGAAGATGATTGGAACAGGTATCATGGAACACTTTCATGACTTCGCTACTTTACACGGTGAGAGGTGTGGGCCGACACCCTTCCCATGCTGTTCATTCATCTCCACCGTGAGTGCTGAGGTACCAGCAGGGATGAGCCTACAATCTGTCACAACGTGAACAAGACTTGGCCTACAAACTCACAGCAAAGTAGCCCAAGAACTGATTGCCTCATTTAGAACCTGGTCTTTGGCACTCGGTTGGTTTGAGACCTCACATTTAGGGAAACATTAGAGATACACTTAGTGGGTAATCCATTGCCTAGTCCTGCTTGACTGACCTGAGCCCCACCCAATGTCGTTCCCCGCTTGACATTACCAGGCAGCGGCCCGTGATGTCATCACAGCGCGCCGAGTGCCCAAAGCAGCGGCACGGCTCACACACTCCCTTGAACAAGGTGCCGTTAACCCTTCGGTGACCAGGCAAGCACATCTGTAACAGGGTGACAAAAACAATTACACTCTGAAAGCGCAGAAAGAAAATCATCCTGACAGTGGAATGACACAAATTAGTTTTGATGAACAAGAAGCAAATCGTGTCAATGCAAAGTGACTGTTACAAAGCCATTAGATAAAGGAAAACAAAGCTATTTTTAGCCAGCGAGATTTAGAGTTTAATTATGTCAGCCCATAACCTGCTTTGCAGCAGCTAATTAATCATACAGAGATATAATTAATGCTTTTCACTAAGTGCTTTGATTTATGCAGAAGAAGCAGACATGGAGTTCTTTTGGGTCTATTTTTAAGAGAAAATTTATTTAGCGTAATTATGGTGCAGCAAAGTCCAAGAAATGTCAAGAGGAGACGTCCGTCACACCCAGGAGCTTCCTGTAGCTTAGAGACGGGTTTGAATTATCGCCCTGCAACGTGCCGTCAAACAGCAGCGTCGGCCGCGCCCCATCGATGGGACCACCCCCCATGAGCTCCTCCGCATTGAAGACTGTCATGTAGAAAGCGTTTAGCAGATAAAAGTCTCCAGCTGCAAATCCCTGCAGGGGTACTGGGAGCCTACTGACTGGGAACTTCTGAAGAAGGCAATCCCTTTAAGAAGCTGTTTATTTTAGCTTTTAGTTTAAAGAGTTTAACAGCGCAGGGGAGCAAATGTAGAAGGATCGTGACATAATTAGTCTTTTATGCGCTTCACTGTCACATCTCTGGACCTCATTGGGCTTTAAGTTCAGCAAATCTCAATGTAGCGTAATCGTTAAAAATGGCTACAGAGTGAATAAAAAGAGGACAGAGTATGTGGTGCAGCAAAATGTTTCAAGATAAAGACGGCTTAGTAGCCTACAGCTATAATGAAGAGAAAACGGACATATTTATTCCGATAAGAAAATCTCAGCAATACATCCTGGTATCGGTACATTATATAAACCAAAATGAATAATATTCTGTAAACTGGTATCACCTCCGAAATCAGTCAAATTTATCAGTCAGTCTGATGTTTGGGTGTGAAGATTTATTCTCTGGTTACCCTTTCAAAAAAAGGTCACTGGTGGAATCTCAGACATTAATCCAAGCCGCATCTGTGTCGAGTATTTTTAATGATCCGGTGTGGGAGGTGGGATTGTACCCCGACAGGCTCTGCATAACGTACACTGACCTGATGGCCCTTTCAAATAAGTCACAATTAACCCCTCTTCATGTAGTAAAAAAAACAATAATTAGTTTAATTTTCTCTCAAAAAATCTCCTGGAAGTCACTTGCAGTCAGCATTAAAATGGCTGTGGAAAAATCAATGCAGCCTCCACAGTGACCTAAAGACAGCTCCCCTAAGATGGTGAGTTGGATTTGAAGCCCAAAAGCCTAGCCGTCAGTTAGCCGTCAGTTAGTCCTTTCAAAGGGGTTTCACCACCGCGCAATGCTATCAGTTATGTACCATATTAAGTACACACAACACAGTCAAAAACATAACTCAAGTTCCTGTCGCTGAATAGCAGATATAATTTCCTCCAGAATAATAAAAGTATACTGATTTTGGCACAGATCCTTGCTGATTTAACTGCAGTGCACCACATTGTGCAAGAGTGAAACAACGCAAGAGTGAAACAATGCAGGAGTGAAACAATGCAAGAGTGAAACAACGTAAGAATGAAACAACACAAGAGTGAAACAACGCAAGAGTGAAACAATACAGGAATGAAACAATGCAGGAGTGAAACAATGCAGGAGTGAAACAATGCAAGAGTGAAACAATGCAGGAGTGAAACAATGCAAGAGTGAAACAATGCAAGAGTGAAACAACGCAGGAGTGAAACAATGCAAGAGTGAAACAATGCAGGAGTGAGACAATGCAAGAGTGAAGCAATGCGAGAGTGAAGCAATGCAAGAGTGAAGCAATGCGAGAGTGAAACAACGCAGGAGTGAAACAATGCAGGAGTGAAACAATGCAAGAGTGAAACAATGCAGGAGTGAAACAATGCAAGAGTGAAACAACGCAGGAGTGAAACAATGCAAGAGTGAAACAATGCAAGAGTGAAGCAATGCAAGAGTGAAACAATTCTGATAGCGACAGAACAACCGATAAAGGATAAGTGGATGCAAAGAGGTGCCACGGAGAGGACAGCGGGAAAAAGGCGGACACCGACTTACGGCACTTGCATGGCTCACCTCACAGGAGGTTCCGCTGTAGCCATGGGGACAATGACACATCTCCACAGCCCTGGCCGGTACGTCGCTCCAGGACACATCACTGGTTACCTCCAGGGAGACAGAGTTGAGTCTGGCCCCAGGAAACATAAAGATATGAAACATGCAGCACACCGGACACCGACCTGGCTGAAGGGTGTCGTAAACAAACGGCACATTTTTATATTTATATGATGGACAACCATAACTAAAATGAACATAATGTTGCTGTCCAATGAAAAACATGTATCTCCAAAATTTAATTACTTCTGGAGCATGAAAAAAACTTTACAAAAGGAACCTGAAACTACATAATGAGAGCGTCCTCAGTGCCACAAGTCTTTACACAGTTGTCATTGAATGGTTTAATCATTGTTGTCAGTGAGGCAAATATGTCAGTGTCAACAAGATACAAACTAATCTCCCTTTATATTCACAATTGACAATGATGTTAGTTAGCTAGATACCCAGCTATTAGCATTAACGTGTCAAAATTACGGATATGAAGTGCACTATAGCGAAACATTCCTGCAAACAGCCATCATGAATACAAATGTACACTAGCACAAATATAAATACTAGTTAAATAGATGACTATAAATAAAACATCTTTTCATTGGTCAGATGTCAAATGCTTTCAACAAACAGATGAGAATAGACATGTTCCATCTATATTAAAAACTCACACTCGTCAAAAAGTGAAGAAACATGATTTTCATTGGACAGAGAGGATATACTGGATATATATATATATATATATATATATACAGCATACAAGTTTAACTAAGAGAGTACAAGCAAATTGATATTTTTAAACCAGAATATTTTTTTAAGCATACAGAATAAATGCGGCCTAGATAATGGTTCTAGGGGAAACGTTTTGTTCTAATGTTGCTGAAGCTGTTGTGACAGCGTATACCTGTAGATGGCCACCTCATCATGGCTGTACGAGGCTCTGATGAGAAGCCTGTTCAAATTGCCGAGAGCTGTCATGAACTCCTTCTTGCTGACAACGAGGCCAGTCTCCCGGTGTACGAAATGTTCGGCGCGCAGGACAATGCTCTTTGTTCTCCTGGTAAAGGGGTACACCTGCATCCCGAATCGGCTGTCAATCATTGCTATCCCACTGCCCTGTGGAGATGAAAAGTCAAGCTTGTTGGTTCTTTTTCCAAGCGGAAAAAATATTCCGTTTTGATGTGCTTCTACCTTTTTTTTTTTTGCTCAAAACGTGATAAATACCTTTATGAGAGTATAATTAGATGGTAGTTTGAGGCAGCGTACAACCATGAAAGAGAGGGCATTGAGAAGTGATGGAGCAGGGTCTGATACAAGGGTATCTCACACAGGTAAAGTGGACAGGCTCTGATCCCCAGACAATGTTGACTGAATCATGGGAGAGGATTAAGGGGCATCGTTGGGATTGAGTGTTATTTACTGCTCCCCGCTCTGCTGGGAAATCACGCCCGATACGCCGAGACACTTTATTTGCTCTGAATTAATGGAGTGTACACATGCAAAGCAGGGATTAAGCGTCGATAATGACCCGTCATGCATTCGCTGCCGTTCCATTAGGACGCTATGAGTGCCTTCGCGCGGCAGTATCTCAGTAAAGCCCCTCGACTCCTGCGCTCTGTCACTTGACTGCGAAATGCGGAGAGAGATCCCCCCCCCCCATGGTGAACAGAGATGAGCGCGCCTCTATAATTGCATGCTGATAGAGAGCGTGGATGAGGGCAGCGGGCGAAAGGCGGCCTTCACCGACGGGGCCGACCCCTGGCCTTTCCGGAGTGTTCTGATTGCACTTCATCGCTATCGTTTGCCAAACAAATATAACCACAATTAAAAGCCGTCGGTTGCGAGCTTCTACAAACATCTTGGGTCCCGCTCTCCCTTTGTGTTTATATGCAAATGCCTTATATATTCAGAAACTGAAACAAAGTGGTGGCACTATAATTTTTTTTTTTTAATGAATGACAGCCCTGTGCCATTAATATGTATTAGAGCTGTCTGCGGTCGCCCACAGCCCACAGAGCTTAGACGCTATGTACAGCATGTGCCATTTTTAGATGGTACAATATGCATTTATAGCCACCGTCCATCCATTTTCACTAACCACTGGTCCAATTAGGGTTGGCGGTGATCTTAGGCCTATCCGGGGAATCAGAGGGCGTGAATGAAACAAACTGACCCCAACAGAGCCTAATCACTTCATTACTAACGAATAGGGCCAGTTCGGTTTTTCGGGAAAAGGGAAGCGAGGTACAAGTGTTCTTCTTGTAAGCAGTTGCTTGGTTGAGTTCAGCTTTGGGAAAATTGTGCTCGATTCTGGTTGGCCGTCTGTTGAAGCTGATATTTAAAGGGGCCTCGTCCCTTTTTCCATTCCCATCTTTCTGTTTTGGAAACCTGCTGCGTGCTGTTGTAATAAAGTAGTGATTCACAAGGACTGTTACTCTGGTAATAGGGGGCAAAGGCTATATCAATGTTCTTGGTGCTGTCACAGCCAGTGGTCAGGAAGTAGGTGTTAGCAGTCTGTCATATTGGGTCTGTGTGGCTGTGTCCCGCTTACAGCCGGAGTCGCAGAGACGGTGCCCCACATCAGAATGCCGTGGAATGCCAGCTTCCTCACAGGCTGCTGACAGATGTGCATCAAACAGCAGTGCCTGCGGAGCCTTGGAATATCACCTCTGCTCCTCTCCCCCCTCACCTTTATGTATGTTTATTAATATTCTGTTCATTGATTTATTCACCATCGCTTCTTCTTGTGCAATATGTATGCATGCGCACATGTATGCGCATATATAAAATCTCTATGGCTGTGGGATGTATGCATACAAAGAGGGGAACATTTTGTTTATTTATTCAGAGGGTCGCACGTGATGTCACACTGCACCATCCACACCAAAGGCTGGAATCCGCCATATTGGTGTACATTTTCCAGTTTCGTGCGATATTCCGTGCTTACTGACTGTGCCCTAAATATTTCATTGCTTGTATGTTGGATATATCACTCATTGTCAGGGTTGTGAATGAAGAGCAGATTTTCTAATTATATATATATTTTTACTCGTCTTTGCCTCATCCCAAATTGCACAGTGGCTCTGGATTTCAAACAGAAATCTTACTGCTCATGTATCCTTACATGGTGAGGTGGCAAAAAACACATCATGGACCTCGCATGAGTAAAGTTATTATAAATACAGTACAATGAAATGAGTGAATCACTCAATCCAAACCTACAAGCACAATACAGGGTGAGCTATGAGCTCGAGTGAATGAATTCAGCACAGAATCCACGTCGAATGTGATCAGGAGACACATCAAACACAGCCAGGCTTCGGTGTCTCAGAACGACAGAGCAAAACCCAATTAGTCATGCAAAAGGGATCCATGCCAGCTGTAACCCAATAGTGAAATTGGGGCCTTCAAACAAAAGTCTACGCCACAAGTAATGGCATTTGTTGCCACTGTTAGAAAAGGAATACAGCAAAATGTATTTAGGGATAAGGACTCTTTCATGGATTAGGCAGGCTGCAGGCATCAGAATGGGCTTAACGCCTTGCATAAGCCCACGCTTCTGGCAACGTCGATAAACCGGAATACCTGGCTGGTGGAAACTGAGGAGGAGCAATCAAAGGCGAGCTGAAGCACTAGTGTTAACTTGGGGGGCTGTAAGGAGAAGGACACACACACACTGGGGGGCGTGAGCTTTGTCGCTTACTCACACAATGTCCATGTGAGCTTTTATGCAGTGGTGCTCTAGATCAGTGTCTACTGTGGCGGGAAATGCCCTTACACCAAGACACAGGCATTACAGCCACGCTATACCGCAACGCTATACCGCAACTCCTTCTATACCTCTAGTAAATTCTCAAATCTGATTGGTGAGAAGGGTGTTGAATAATTTTCTATATCTGCACACGTGCCAGCCAGATGAATCAGAGTAGTACATCAATGCACTACTAAAAACATTCTAACATTACTTAAAAAAATGCACATAGAACAGATTAATGCAAAAACTAATGTTTTTAATGTTTAATTGTTGATGGAAGAAATTAATTCTACTAATAAATGCATTTTCGACGTATACACATGAAATTAATGACTTTAAGTATAAACATGTGAGCCTAATATGCAGAAACCATGGTGTAAATGGGTTAATGCACTCCAAGCTGCGCATTACTGGTTCTTAAAAGCAGTCTGTTGCATGTCTGGTGGTCGTTTCCCTCTGCAGCCGTGCATAAAAATGCATGATGCACGGCTTACGGCATATTAACCCTTTCATAAAAGGAGCTTAGAGGAATGGCAGAAACAGACTGATTTATCGTTCGGCCGTTGGTAGGTAGGAATACCTCACAGTGTATGCCTGTGTCAGCTGCAGCCTCGCTGCTCAGAAGGAACAAAGAGGACAGTCTTTCTACTGAGATGACCAGTTACTGACCATGACTAAAGATGCACATACTGATAATCTACAAACAAATGAATAAGACAGTAAGTTTACACTTTTTCTAAAAATGTGGCATTATGGGTTACAACTAGAGATTGTTAGAGATTGTTAACCAAAGTTGCCATCGCAGGTCACATGGTTACTGGGCATGAACGACTTATCCCTTAAAATAATTCTTGCATCTTAGATTTGGAAAGAAAAAAAAAAAACGCAACACATGTAACCTGCAACAAAGGCGCAGGTGCAAAGACTGGCACTCCCGAATTAGGTATTCCCATGGAAATCAAACGAGGCCATGGTTCCAGTTGCCAAAATTATTCTTTTTCATGCCTACGATCATGCAGGAGCTTAGTTTGTTATCTTTTATAAAGATATACGATCCTCAGAAAAGCATCTGGCCAAAAGGCCCGACTACAGATGAAGGCGTCTTGTGAGACCGAGTCTGATTTTGGTCAGATCTGATGTCGAACACCGAGAAACGCTGGTACGGTCTCCGATCGCATGACTGCGCTGGCCATGCTAAGCTTGCAGCGATGTGATGCCCCCCTCGGGGGCCGCCGGCCCTGGCTCTGCTCTTTATCTGGAACCCCGCTAATGACAGCCACATGTTGGAGAATTCCAGAGGCCGGCACTCGCTCCTGCGGAACAGCTGTGGACGCTGCGCTCTTTAAACGGAACCAGATGGATATGGCTAACACGCGGCCCGGGCGCAGAGCTAATTCTCCAAGATGGTGGACTGCGCTTGACCTCCAAGATTAGAGTATCTCATGGTACGACAGGTAGCCTAGCAGTGAAGGACAGTAGCTTCCAGCCTACAGGAGCGGATCCTTGCTATTCTTCCCCGAAGACCAAATTCCACAAAATGAACCCAATGGGGAGGGCTTTTGACTGTCATGGGCCAGATTTGGCCTGTGGGCTGTCAATCAGTGAACCCTGGCCCGCAGGTTGTTTGTTTATGTCCCTGGCCCGCAGGTTGTTTGTTTATGTCCCTGGCCCGCAGGTTGTTTGTTTATGTCCCTGGCCCGCAGGTTGTTTGTTTATGTCCCTGGCAGAGACGAGCTATCTAAAATGCATGTGTAGCAATTACAGGTGATTTTGAATAATAGCGTCGGCTAGGGCGCTGATGAGTTACCCATAGCATACATGGATAGACGGCGAACTGTGGACATACCTGTAGGACGATGTCAGGATGGGTGGAGGGTGTGATGGCTTCCTCTCTTCTCTCTGTGTCATAGGACACCGTGTACACCAGCCTCCCTCCATAGGCCGCTAGCTGTAAAGGGACATGGCAGCAGTGAACCAGTAACATGGTCCAGAGCGCACAGATTCCCGATAATAGTGTAGCAGAGCAAAAACCAAACCGATTTCATCATTCAAACACTCTCATTCCAGCTAACTAAGCCCGTAGGAGAAGTCGAATGCAAACGGTTGTGCAATTTAGGCAATTGCATTAAAAAGTTATAACAGGGCTTGCTGCAAGTTTAAATGTGGGAATGAACATTGAAATTGGAATGTGAATAAGATTTGAGGCTTTAATAAGGTACATGAGCTTTTACACAAATACATAAATCAGAAAACTCGCAGGCCGACTTTCATGTTCCACGGTAAGAATGCATGCTTTAATTGCACAGTTATGCCAAAATTAATTTTGTAAGTAAGTATTTCACTGCACATAGAAAGAAAAAAACTTATCAGGTCAATAATATGCTGTATATTTAAAACATACCGTGCACTTATTAAAGTCCCACCACATCTGCAACAGGAATAATGACCTTTATCAACAGGGAGCACTAATTGCATGTCTGTGAGTGTGAATATGAAATCAGTGTGCAATTCCCAAAGCTTCCCTGGGACATTACAGGCGATATGTAGCTATGGCAAAGCTACAGAGTCCAGCCATCCACAGCAGCTTACCCTCCAACATCCTCCGGAAAGGCGTTAAAAGAGCCCAGGGTTGTTATTTTGTTGTCTTTGTGAGCAAAGTTTCCATTCGCTCGCTCCATATTTGGTTTTAGGGGTGCGACTCAAACGCAATGAGTATGCAGACTTCCCCTGAAGACAAAGTAAATATCTATCCTTAAGAAAGGTCAGAGGACACTGGCCCGCTCCAAAACCTCTGACCATCTGAAAGGTTCTCTTTTCTTCGAATGTTCGTCCTGCTGTTATCTCTGGACACATCTCCACCTCACAGCCATCCAGACGAATCAGAATCATCTGTGTTTATCTTCCCTTTGATGAGAAGGCCCCTTTCTGGTCCCGATGTGTATCTTCCCGTTGAGGAGAAGGCCCCTTTCTTGTCCCGATGTGTGTTTTCTTTCCTCCTCCACATGTGTCGCTCCTGCTGTGTCTCAAAAGCGCGGCCCAGGGTGTTGCCGTGCCAACGGACAGTCCAGGAAGTGACCCGCACCACGAAGGCCAGCCGGAGGGTGGACACTCTACCTGCAGCCAGCTGTCCTAGCTGAGGCATGGACAGCGGTGACCCACATCTGCCGGGGGGGTGGTGGAGACTTGCTTTGAGCCGCTACCGCCGCTGTGGAATGTCCCCCCCCACACAAAATGCAAACTCTGCAGCAGTGTCTCTGAGGTTTTTTCTCTTTTGCTCTTTAAGGTATGTTTATAAAGCTGCCCACAGAGATCAATGACACATCTCCCAGCAGGGTCCCAGTCAGCCAGCTTTTCTGCTGGCTTACGGCTTGCCCCCCCCAGCCAGGACGCGTCCTTTGTCCCCAAACGCAAGGCCGTCAATGGGCAGGAGCACAGAATATCTAGAATTTGGGGGGTCCAGCTGGAATACTGTTCACGTCAGTGCAGGCTCAGCGGGTGTGACGCGGGTCCTTCCCAGAGTGGGGGGAACAGCCCCGGCCTGCCCTGCGTGCTGCTTGTCAGAAGCCTGATGTCTGCAGTGCCACATACTTTGGTGCCCTTTCATTGGATCGATCCGGAGATATTCGTAGCTTCGAGCCCGACAGCAGGACCTCTAATGTCGTTGCGTGACCTTTATTTGCACAATACAAATAAATTACTCGTCATGTGATCTCGCTCGACCCCTCGGAAATGTTATTGATGAGATCCGCCTCGCGGAGGAACACTGAATGGAAGAGCAAATTTAACAATCCTCACGGGATACCCAGCCCTGCCCCAGGCCCCTGTTTTACTCCTTGCGAGGAATTCCTCAAACAAAGCCCTGACCGTGGCACACGGCCCCACATCTGCTCTGCATGTCACAAAGCGGCCATTTTGCTTGTTTTAATGTCCGGGAGAACCGTTTGCGTGTCCAGCCCATAGCACCCCCCCCAGGACATATACAAAGGGGGCTTTTCTGCACAACGCCACTTTGTATTGCCTTATAACTACAAGAAGCGCCGTTCAGCCCAAGTCCCGGTGTTAAACACGTACACCTGTGGGCGGAGTTCTGCGCCCTTGTGCTTGGCGTGGGACGCCGCACATCGCCACGACATCCGGACAACCATCCGCGTATCGTGTTTTTGGCATATTGAGCGACAAGTGGAACACCCTTCCCTGCTGGACGTGCTGAAGACACAAGCATGTCATGCCGCTGAATGTGTATCGGTATGTTTATAGGCTGTATAATACATAGATGTGAGAAATATGAAACAAGAACAAGACTTACAAAACATGCATACATGTTATCAAATTCCTTGATCAATCTATTCATGCGTGCTGCCTATTCAGTACCGCATCACTACCAGCCCAGGGGATATCCAAGGAACAACACGACTCAGGACACCCTGGGTGGGACGCCGGCCTATTGCAGGGCTCACACACACCTAAATGAACTATGCCATTTAGTGACAGTAATTTGCCTAACTGCATGTTTTTGGATTGCACGTTTATCTGTGAAACCTGATGGAGACCCAAGCCAAACTGCAGCAACCTCTCCCCCCCCAGCATACCGAATAGCCGAGCTGTCAAATATGAGCAGAGAAAAAAAACTGGAAAAAAAACCTCCTCAAAACGCACATTCAACAGTTTAAAAAACACACATTTAATTTCCGCACGTATCAGCTGCACTGAGGCTCTGGGGGGTAAGCCGGAGCCCTTAATACCCTCGTCAGCACAGTATTTAATTGACGGGGAGCGAGACTCGCGAGCTGTGGGGGGGTGGGGGTGGCAGGTCACATCACCCTCTTTCAGCCCCACAGCAGCTTCCACTGCGGCCCAATTCGAGGGGAGGGGGGCGTTCGTGAGCAAGGCCTCGGATGAGTTAGCCTGAGTAAATATATTCATTTGGGTAAAACAATCTCTGGTGGCCATCCATGCATACCGGGCCTTGTCAGCGCGGAGACAGGAGGTAATGGCCCCCTCTATCGCCGGGGAGACGCAGAAGCGTGCACTCCACTGCCAAGATCGCTCCATTTATCATCATAATAGTCTATTACCCCTGATGGGTCACAACTCAGCGAAGAGAATGGCGCCATGATTGCTGCGATTCCATTCGCCTGTGCGGGGAAGCCAAGAAGTGGCTCCGCTCGGGCAACGGCCAATCAGGGTCCGGAAAGCCCCCCCACAGAATAGTTCAGATTGTGGGATCACTCTTTATGCTGCAAACTCTCGCCATCCTCCGCTGGAGAAAAACATCAATGACGGCTGCCGGGGACACGTTACTTACCACATGGTGCACGCGCATCATGTGTCCGCATGTTTATTGGCTGAATCCGAGCCACTGCCCGCCCGCCCGCCCGTGTGGTCAGTCCCTCCGTCCAATGGTGGCATTACGCGAGCAGTGTTCTGGAGCCGCGGACACAGAAGCGGGGGGCCCCCGGGGAAACGGCTCAGCGACATATAGGGGCACTCTGGAGATCACTCCTAGTTGGCATACTTGTGTGCTCACCGCTCCCCGCCCCCCGCGCTGTCGCCGGCTGTCACCGCTAATGGCCATCATGGGCACCCTAATTCAGACGATGAAACATGGCAGTGAGGATGTCCCCGCGTAATTACGCCAAGCTCGCGGCGTCAGTGTGGCGTGAGCACCTGTGTCTGATCACTTTCCGCGAGTCCCGACTGACTGCCGTAGAGAAACAAACATTTGTTTTCCTCTTTTGGCCTACGCAGAGTGCTCATATTTACCCCCCCCCCCCCAAAACCGCTCACACTGAGTGCAAAACACCCACGTTTACACCCTGGGAGTATCACTACAAAGGATCATTTCATACCACGGCGTACACAACCTCATCCTAACACAGTGAGGCACTGACACATCCTGCACATATACAGCAGGGACTCTGTGCATGCAGGAATGTGCATGTATAATGCCAGGTATGTATAACAGCTGTATACACACTCAGTGACAAAAAAGCTAAGCACCCAGACAGAGTAGTGTAAATGAAATTAATCTGCACATGGTTGTGTGACTGTGTTACACTGATTATAATATCAGATCAAGCGGACAACAGAGTTGGCAGTATGGGCACACTGCTGGTCCCATGTCAACCACCCCCCAC
>JAODKM010000005.1:105533-115674 GCA_026780845.1 Petrocephalus sullivani | reverse complement strand
AATAAAAAAAAAAATTCGGCCCGCACATGGTCACATTTCTTCTCATCCGGCCCTCACCCTAAAATGAGTTTGACACCTCTGCTCTATGCCTTCATTTTAAGGGTCAGACTGATTCAGATATGATTCATTTTTTTACATCATTCTCGCATTCTTCTTGATTCAACTTAATTAAATCTGTGCTCTAAAAAGTGCTACTTTCCTCGTGAGACATAGATATATTGAATTATGATGTCTTGTATACTTACATTACACTGACAAACGGTCTATGTTTTGAGCCCCTTCAGCACTATCAGTAGTTTAACTATATAAACAGGAGGCCATAGCATGCAGAGGCAGCAGATGAAAGTGCCGGGGAGGCTGCACCTGCCAGGACACTGCGTCCCCCTGCTCATCCGCTCCTGCAAAGTGATCTTCTTTCCTGGGAGCTGGAGGTACATGGTGCTAATAAATGCTCATTTAAGTGAATGATACCCAGGTGGAGGTCAGTACCAGGGCAGCCTGTAGGACTTGTTTGTATTGGAATTGCCTGTTAAGATCACCAGCAGGTCAGAAGACCCTAGCAGGAACACCTAAGGGTGAGGAGCATGTTTCAGTACCAGCATGAAGCCAACTCCTCTGCTGTCCTCCCTTCGTCTGATTGGCTAATGCTTTTTTCTTTTTTTACAAGCTATGTGAGTGAAATAATACAGTAAAGTTACCTATTCTTCAACCCTTAAATATGGGTAATGGACTGTTCTTTTTATCCTGTGTGACTTTTATCCTCTCTCACTTCCATACAGCCCACTTCTGCATATCAAGTAGAGGGTGAATGTAAACCGTGCAGACAACAGCAGGAAGTCCCAGGAAGGGGTCACACGGGACGGGACGATGTACCTGTCATACGGCCTCGAGTTTAAGTCACGACGGGGAAATGGAGGTTGGACTCTGGTACCTGCTGGAGGTCCAGTGTGACTGTGACGTGATGGTAATCCATGCCGTTCTTTATGCTGGGGCTTTGCCACCACCGATTGGTTCCGTCGATGGCGTACTCAATGGGATGCCGCTCTGCAACGCGCACGGGGCGAGGCAAGTCAGACAAGTGCGGGCACCTCCATCACAGCAAGCGCCTTTCTGGTCATAAGGGTGACTAACCAAGCAACACTGCAGACTGTGATCACGCTACATGCAAACAGAGAGCCAGCAGGATTACTGGCTTCAATGCTTAGCACTCATTACCGGTGGTGGGTAATCCAGGTCCAAAGAGTAAAAATCGAGACCAGGATTTCGTTTCAATCGACTAGTTGAGAACTCTGTGACTGAGACTCCTAATACTCAACTGGAAACAAAATTCTAGGCTGGCCTTTTATTCTTTAGACCTGGACTACCCACCTCTGCTCATTACAGCCTTCCTCTAAATGAAGGACAAAATAACGTTTTCCAAAAATGTTAAAAACAATAACACATCTACGATGGAATTAGTATATCTATGCATAGATTAATAACCATGTCATCGATTTGTTGCTAATTAAAACTGATGAGAAACTGGCGCGTTTCATTCATTAGTTTGCCAGCCTGCATCGGTTTGTGACAGTTACAACCTGATGAGCTGCAACAGGTGACACTGTGAACATGCAAACGATTCTTTCACCCAAAGCTCAGGAACGGTGCCCAGTATGCTGTAAAAACTCGCTTGGGTCAGCAGAGGAGTGGCATTAAATTTCGAAATGGGGCTCACACACACACACACACACACACCAATTTAACAGATTACACGTCTTTGGACGCTACTCACAGGGTTTATAAACAAGAGTAGGCCTTCTGTTAGCTAATAGCGGGATAATAGAGGGATAACAGCATAGACAGATGTGTGGAACAGGGGAAACAGGAGAGAGAGCGGCTCTGGGAACTGGGCCACTGTCCAGCGGGCTCAGCGATATACTGCAGCATAAGGCAACTGCTGTAGCCCCAAGATGAAAACAATAAGGTAATCCCTGCGAAAATCCACCAGCGTGAATGCGTACTCATGCGTACACATAGATCTGAGTGAATGCGTACTTACGCGCACACATAGATCTGAGTGAATGCGTACTTACGCGAACACATAAATCTGAGTGAATGGGTACTTATGCGCACACATAGATCTGAGTGAATGCGTACTTACGCGTACACATAGATCTGAGTGAATGCGTACTTACGTGCACACATAGATCCGAGTGAATGTGTACTTACGCGCACACATAGATCTGAGTGAATGCGTACTTACGTGCACACATAGATCTGAGTGAATACGTACTTACGCGCGCACATAAATCTAAGTGAATGCGTACTTATGCGCACACGTAGATCTGAGTGAATGCATACTTACGCGCACACATAGATCTGAGTGAATGCGTACTTACGCGCACACATAGATCTGAGTGAATGCGTACTTATGCGCACACATAGATCTGAGTGAATGCGTACTTATTTGCACAGATAGATCTGAGTGAATGCGTACTTACATGCACACATAGATCTGAGTGAATGCGTACTTATGCGCACACATAGATCTGAGTGAATGCGTACTTATTTGCACAGATAGATCTGAGTGAATGCGTACTTATGCATCCACATATATCTGAGTGAATGCGTACTTACGTGCACACATAGATCTGAGTGAATGCGTACTTACGCGCACATATAGATCTGAGTGAATGCGTACTTACGCGCACACATAGATCTGAGTGAATACGTACTTACGCGCACACATAAATCTGAGTGAATGCGTACTTATGCGCACACATAGATCTGAGTGAATGCGTACTTACGCGCACACATAGATCTGAGTGAATGCATACTTACGCGCACACATAGATCTGATTTTCCTGTCGTCTTTCAACTAAATGACAATTAGGAACACTATGGTTGATAAATTAAACGAATGCATTAAAAAAACGTAAAAAACCTTAAAAACAATCAAAATGTTAAACAGGTTACAGTAACCATTTGCCTTTGAGAGGAAAAAAACCTTTAATGAGTGAGGAAGTCTGTTCTGTGTGACATTCCCATCCGAGACCCAATTATAAGTCTAGCCAGCATCTGTTTGATTTAATCAGAATGTAACTTTGTTTTGGGAAAAAAGAGAAGAAAAAAAACTTTTTGCTCTCCCACGTTTATGCGGAACATATGGAGGGGAAAAACTGAGAGGCTGCGTCAGAGAATCCTCAGATTCATTTTGCTACGCCCACACAAGGGGCAATTGTGGGCCTGTTCCTTCATCAAAGGGGACCACGCACAGACACACACACATATGGGGGGGGAGCTGGTTTTTCCTACAGAGCTGACCCTAATACTTGGCATTCGCCCCCATGCTGTCAGCCTCTGCGGCTAATTGTGGAATGTGTGAATTGTGAACTACGGGGGCACTTTGGTGTCCGGGGACTCGTCAAATCAGTGACAGACGTGAGTGTGTCGTGCAGGCAGGCTGAGAGACCCAGTACCGGCGGCCAGTTCACTGTGGAGGTTGCAGACGCGGCACTGAGGGTTCCGGACCGGCTGTCCTGGGACGTGCTCCACCAGCTTGCAGTACATCTCTGGCCCAGTCTCCCCACAGGTGGCGTTGGTGCTGATCTGAGCCATGGAGGCCAGGTTAAGCACAGCGGGGAAAAGACCTAAGGAAGAAAAAGGTCTTGGCTGAGGATCAATGCGGCGAATCCACGGGTACCAGTCGGCACACCATGGCAACCAATGGGCATGCCATGGTTACCAGTAGGTACACCATGGCAACCAATGGGCATGCCATGGTTACCAGTCAGCACACCATGGCAACCAATGGGCATGCCATGGATACCAGTCGGCACACCATGGCAACCAGTCAGCACACCACGGTAACCAGTAGGCAATGGAAATCAGTCAGCATGTCATGGTTACCAGTTACTACATCATTGTTAACAGTCAGCACATTAGAGTTAACAGTAAGTACATCATGGTGACCGCTCATCGTCATGGGAACCAGTCAGCAGGATAGAATTTTCCTACTTTACCTCTCAAAAGAAACCATGCTTTTAGTACTAAACCAGGTGTAAACAACGTTACATACTACTACTAACACTGACTATTTAAAATCATGGCTTTGTGTTTGTTGATATTTTCTGTGGTTAAAATGATGTTTTGTACTATAGTGAACACTGCCATTCAATTTAGCTTTATAACATACCCACACAGGTGGCAACGGTAATAATTCTGTTGTGCCTTTGAGGTAAACTTGATTTCCAGGAGCTGTACCTGAGACTCCATTGCCCCCCATAACATTCAAGTAACATTAAATAGGGTGGGGAGTTTCAATGGGTCTCTAACCCAATCACAGCTAATATCAGGCAAAAGCTGGCCAATAGGCAATGTCGTTTGGACCAAACGGTACGACATGCTAAAGGAACCCAAGGCTAGGTGTTTGTTCCTATGAGACCATCGATGCTGAGTTTCTGTCTGATTCATTCCGGAAGGGGGGGGGGGGTACTGGCTTCACAAGCATCATCAGACAGATAGACAGATTTTTGTCTCTTCTCTAGACAAGTCGAAATGACATTCCTCCACTGTAGGGAGGCTCCACCCTGCCCCCTTCTGGTTAACAATGGGCAGTTATATCTGAGTCCTGGGAACTAGCTTATGCCCAAACCTAAAATTCCCCCGGTATGTTTAAAGGCTTTGCCCAAAGTGGCGACCCCTTACATGCAGAAAGTTCTGGACAGTGTCATGTGACACACAAGACGACGGCATCCTGTGCACCGTGGGGGAAAAGTCAGCCGGCGAATTACAACTGTAACGCACTGCATTCATTTACACTACAGAGGGAGGTCATTTCACTTTTGCCATTTACTGCACGAGAGCATAATTCCAGCGTGGCATTAACAGAATGCTTTTACGCATCATGGCCTGATCAAGATGCATGTTTGAAGTCGGGGGGGCACCAAAAGAGGAGCAGATGACTGTTTCTGATTTTAGAGTGCAAGCCAGGTTGCGCAGTCTCTTCTGAGTCCTTGGTGGGAATATAAATCATAGGCGGCGACGTTGCTGCGAGAAAGAATCAGTAAGTCGTGAGTCCTGGTCTCCAACACTGTGGGAATGGACTGTCCTCAAATCAAAGACCGAGGCCCAGCATGGAAATGACTCCCAGCTGTTCCCCGCGGACTGAAACGCAACCCCGCAGATGTCGAGGCAAGGCAAACAGTGAAAGCGCCCCTGAGGACAGGCCCAGGAAAATAAATTTTACGGGAGGCGTGGTGGATCCAAGACTATAACATGGCCGGTCCTCGGCAGCGTAATCACGAGTGCAGGCCCTGGCCACAGGTGGGACAGGAACGCTGAGCCCATGTGAGGTGCCGGTGAGTAAGAACTGAAGCTCTTTTCACCCACATCTTGCTGCTGGACTCCACTGTTAATCATCATTCTCTTTCCCAGGAAAACTGTGACACATCAGGAAATATATGAGAAGAATTTGGCCAGGAGTGGCGTAACACTAATATAATACTGTAACACTCCTGCATTACAAATGCCGTTTCACTAATTTATCATTTCCTGTTTCCTGAAGACTGGGGTCAAAGGGAACCTTAACAGATGCCTCACATATTCTGATGCTCAGTGTCCTTTTGTGTTACAGTCGGATAAACATTCGTCAAAACTGCCGGACGTGTAAAACCACATTGTGTTCCGGCAACAGCTACACTCGTGTCGTTTCACGAGACTCGAATCAGCCGTTATGTGGGCACCTGACCAATCCATCCTCCCTGCATGCACATCTGTCACTCAATTCAGCAAAATGAACCACTGCTTCCGAGACCCCTGATTGGCTGGAGTGCTTGTAGAGTGTCCTTATGCAGTGCATCTAAACACAGATGTTTAACAATGACACCATCGCTAATGGCTAACTAGCCAAATTCATGCATATTTATGACAGATTCATATGAATGACTATTCTTGACTAATAATTAGTACAAGGACGATGAATTGGGTCTATTTCCAGGTGCAATTATTTGATTTTTGAGCTAGGGGGCATAGTGGATTGTCATAATTCATACAGAGGGGCCAGTCTTAACATTAGCCAATTATATGTTTTGACTTGGTGTGTAAAAGGGGAGAAGGGACTCTAGGAACCAATCAACTTTCAACTGGGAGGGGTGAAACTGTTCCCCCACCCCCATATAAGCCCCTGACGATTGCACAAAGTCAGCGTGTTAAAAGAACAACATTTGTAAAAGGGGGCAATGGCTACCAGTGGATTTTCTTGAACCTTAAGAGGTAGTAGGGCATCAGTGAAATGATCTGCTATTCTCGCGCACTTTTAGGTGCCTGCCTGTATCAGCTCGAATCATGCTCTGCTCAGCTTGCAGAGACATGGCCTGACCAACAGGGCGGCGCTGATTCCTCTGCTCCCCCTCATACATCACATGCGCCAGCCTACCTGTCTCCCTGCCACAGTGCACGCGACCCTCCCAGCCATCCTCGCAGACCCCGAAGAGAGAGCAGCTAAAACTGACAGCAAAGGGGACCTCCTGAACAGGCAGATATACTTACCATCTGACAGACCACACAGCCCCGACCTGTGATGCAGCTCTCGTGTTACCAGAGGTGTCAATTTCAGGTCCAGAAAGTAAAAATCTAGACCAGGATTTTGTTTCAACCAATCAGTTGAGCATAGCGAGTCACAGTCACAGAGTGCTCAACTAGATGGTTGAAACAAAATCCTGGTCTGGATTTTTACTTTCTGGACCTGAAATTGACACCTCTGCCCGTTACACTGCATGAAATATGACCTCCGCTGGCGGAGTGTTACATCAATACGCAGACCTAGACGTGTCAGTGGCACTAAAACAAACCATTACTTTCACTAAGAGCAGTAGGATATTTTATGTTTTGTGTCCACCAATAGGAGCAGCCTCCAACTAACCCATCCCCAGTTCAAATCTCTAAAATACTATCTTATATCTCTTATTATATCTCTAAATGTCACCAAGTAATCTCGGTCCAGTGCTTGTCGGTAATGAATCTTAAGACGAAGACAGGCCTCGGGCTACCCCATCAACAACGGCACACAGTGGCACAATGCAACTGTTTCCACCTAATTAAATGTCCGGTCAGACACAGAGAAATTAATTACTTCCAAAACGAGAGATAGTCCAACTTGTAATTAGCTATTGGCCAGGGGAAACCTTTTTTGAACATTTTAACAGCCAGCCATGCAGTCCATTGCTCCCCAGCATGGGGCATTGGCTACAATGTGTGTTTCCTTTGGAACACGTTTCAGAGAGACAGACATTAGCAAAGGCATGCAGTTATTTAGAACGGTCCTACAGCACAGGATGTCTAAATTGTAAATTCGAGTCCCCTAGAGGGCTGCGGATCACCACAGACTTGGACCTGTCCCAGCTCTGTCCTTTCTAAAATGTCACACAATAAGGAAAAATAAATCCTCCCTGATATTTGAATAAAAACCAAACTCAGATCAGCCTGTAGATTTTTTCTTGTTTTGTCATGCCATTTTCATGCAGAGATGAAGGCGGGATGAACAGCTGTCTTTGATGTGCTGTGAACTGATGTAACTTCAGTCTTTCTCTAACAGATCAATAACTTAAGAGGCAATTACGCCTTTCTGTCTGACTACACTTGCATACCGCCAGTGTAAATGATCAGATGGGCAGAATATCAGAGAATATCTTTGTGCTGCTTTCATCTCACCTGTGCCAAACGCCACACACACAACATAAAAGCACAGACTGCAGCACTACGAAATAGTAATGGAGTAACACAGAGCGCTTCCATTTACATGCATTGTGTTTTGTGTGTTTAGTAGACCACTGAGAGTCCTTTACTTCCATGCTTTTACACAGTAATAAACTTGGATATCTGTAGATTTCCCTGACAGATAACAATAATCTGCCTGCATTTCTCACCGTGTCTCCATCATACAGCTTCCTGCCAACCTGGGACCAAAGGAGTACTTAGGATGATCCCAGTTTATACAAATTATAAAGACAGAACGAATCATACTCAGCAGGAGATGGATAAAGTGGAACCTGAGAAGTGCCTAACACCCCACACGACATCAGCAGGACCCGCAGTGTTTATAGAGAACTTCACTGTTGGTGCCTTCAATCATGGTGAGAAATACACTGCCGCTTTTTAGAAAATTCATCATAGTCAAGGTTCCCCGCAACAGAACATAAACATCAATCAAAATCCAACAAAACAGGCCATAAACAAAATCTCTCATCTTAGAACATGCATAAATAAAGACAAAGCGATGTTGAAGAACTGACAGACACTGCAAGTAATATTTACCAGAACTAGTTATATATATATATTTTTTTTACTATTTGCTTTGCAACACAGAAGAAGGTTATGGGAGTACATATGCATGGATTAATCCAACTTTCCACAAAGACAGCTTTACAAATGATACGCACACATCCTGGTGCTCTGTGCTTCCTGGGATAGGTCCTGGGATCACCATGACCCCCCACTGGATAAGTAGATATGAAAAATGAAAGAAATGAATCGGACATGATCATGTAAGAGGAAAGGAGGGAGCTGCAGATGTCCAGGGGTGGGACGAGGCTAAGTTGCTGTCTTTGTTTGTTGCCATTGCTTTTTTAGAACCGTCTCCACTCCCATCAGCACATAAAACCCTTCTACCTTCCTCTCAACCCCATGTCACCTGACTCAGTTCTCCAGCTCAGCCCCGTGTCACATGACTAAATTCCCCATCACAGCCCCATGTCATATGACTCCATTCTCCATCCAATCTAGCAAGTCTAACTGGAGTTTAATATAAGTATCTGAGGCAGACATCCCACCCGCAAATTGACAGGGGCTCCCTGGCACCCACGAATGATGCATAATGTCCCAGAAATTCAGCGATTGTAAAATTAGCCCGGTGAGGAAATGTTGCCCTCCTGCCCACCCTCACCACAGTCGGCAATATATATAAGGTATGGTGGGGGGGTAGGGTGGTGACGCCATTGTGCAAGGCATCGCGAGTCTTATTTGTAATGGTCTCTAGCAAATCCACCCAAGCAATGGCCAGCACCCCCCACCCTACCGGATGCCCCTGAAGTCAATATCCCTAAGGTGGGGCGCCTGCTGACGTAAACGTGGTCTTCATTCCTTATCCTGTATCTACAAATAAAACCAACACAAAGTCATTCCCACTCAGTCAAAATAATGAAAAATGGAAATACAGTGGAGTAGCGCAGAGTGCAATATTTCCGAAGAGGAGATAACATATTGCAAAAGGGACCACATATTCGCATCGATGAATCTGATCCTGTAGTGAAAGGATGCGATACTACACAATGTTCCAGGGGACAAACTGCGAAACATGAATTCAAGAAGGAGAAGTTCTTCAAAACATCATCATCAGACATACACATCCTTTAAATTTGTTTCAAAGTGGCAGTTAACAAACAAAAACACCATACCGACAACCCTACTCAAACACCCAACCATCACAGACAGACATACATTTTAAGAAGTACTTTCAATAAATGTGCCTGGGTGCTTGTGGTGATGAACAGCGAAATTCAGACAAAATATTTGGTGACAGTAATTTACAAGCAAGCCTCAGACATATAAACAGGATGGTGTAGTCTCTAAACTAGAATCATAAAAAACATACAAGCAGCACGCAAGTCGACTAAATGAGGTTTTGTGTGAAGTTCTCCTCCAAACCACGGTATTCACTGAGATTTGGACCACACACATACACGCACACACAATCACATAACCTAGTAAATGCTTCAGGCCAAAAAGCTTAATGCAAAATACATCAGTTTTTATCTCAGTTCACAACAAACAAGTATGCAACAAAAACCCTGGAAGAATGGACAGGAGGAAAGTACTGCTCCTATTTCAAAACAGACGCATGTCTTTCTAACATGGAATGGACATCCTGTACCGCTCCAGGTTTCCGAACATGCTCTTTTAATGCACACATCAATGCGAAAGGTACTTGAAGCAACATCTACATAAAACACTGCTCTCTCACCTGGTACTGATCAAATTTTTAATTAGTGAATCAATGGAAGGCTGACTGAAAGACCCCTCTCCACCCCCCCCCCCCCCCCCCCCCCCCCCCCACCCCCGCCCCACCCGCGCCCCCCCCCCCACCCCCCTCCACCGCGCCGCAGAT
>JAODKM010000005.1:61864-99374 GCA_026780845.1 Petrocephalus sullivani | reverse complement strand
TGTGGGTGTGGGGGGGGGTGGGACGGGGGGGTGGGGGGGGGGGGGGGGGGGGGGGGGGGGGGGGGGGGGGGGGGGGGGGGGTGTCAGGAAATTTCAAAGGGGGTTCAGACTTTTACCACCTGGCTACATGCCTAGTCAATGATATAAATTATTTTGGCAGGGTGCTCAACCCATTTTTACTTTAAACCCATGTTTCTACGTCGATACCTGGCTGAGCATCATCCTTCCAGGGTTACGGGTTCGATTCCTGCTCCCCGTACCTTGCATGTGGAGTTTGCATGTTCTCCCTGAGGTTCTCCGGCCAGTCTGGTTTTATCCAGACTAGTCCAAAAGCATGCTGTTGGGTGATGTCTATAAACGTGTGTGTGTGTGTGTGCTAGGGCTGGGGATGGGGAGTCATGCATACTTTACTTTGTGGGCCCAAATGAATCTACGTGTTTTCTGCTGCATGTTTAGGCCCACATGCTGCAGTCATTGGGCTCGGCGATGCTCATTCATTCCAGAAACGAGGTGAGACGTGCCAGAAATTGATCAGTAATGTGGAAAGGTACAGCAGGAAACTCACTAGCGTGCGATGTTGCCGGGGCTCAGACTCCCAGCATGCCTTGCTGTTACCATCCCCCGCTAGTGACGGGAATTCAAGCCGCTTGTGCCGGAAGTCCATGTGTCCTCCTCCAGGTTCCCGCTCCCTCTCACAGACCAAAAGCTGTCTCAGGTATTTTAAGTAAAGTGGTGGGTCACAGCTGCCCATTAAAAGTGTTCTGAAGTGTTTTTGAGTGGCTTCTCATCCTGAATTCTTCTCATGTTATACCCTGTGCCTTTCTCGACAGACTCCAGGTCAGAACGACCCTGAACGGATATATGATTGCTGAAAATGGATGTAATGTTACATTGGTGTCCACAAAACACTGCTGTCAGGGTCGGCACCTGTCCTGCCCTGCCCATTTGTGTCACTTCCCTGTTTTGACCAGCAGGAGGCTGTGCATCCTGGGCCCTTCGGCCATGTACCTAACCCCTATTGCAGGGGTGGGCAGTCTTATCCGCAAAGGGCCAGTGTGTATGCAGGTTTCTGGGATAACCTTTAGGTCAGCTGTTCAAACCCAGGTGTGAGGACTCTTTGGCCAATCAGTCCCCTAATTAGTAACCTAATTAGAGAGATGCAGCGAAAACCTGCATACACAGCGGCCCTTTCTGGATAAGATTGCCCAGCCCTGCTCTAGTGTGTTTCCCCTTGCTAGCTAACCACCGCATAGCTCAGTGGGTTGTGCGTTTGGCTCACAGACTGTTATTTCGCTGGTCATGTGTTTGAGGCTAGCTTTATCCCGTTATTAATATTCTCTGGTTTTCAGTTCCCCAGTGTTTCTAGATGTTCTGTTTCCCCAGTTATAGATCTATCCTGCTTCTTTCCGCATCACTTCTGGTCTTGTTTATATTATATGGTTTGATGTTCATTATCCTAGTTATTCCCAGAGTGTTGGTTAGTGTTTTATAGTTTTAGGCCTCGTCCATATGGACATGGGCGTTCTTATTAAAAACTGTGTATTTCCTCCTCTGTTAATAAAAAAAAAAGAAAATCTCCCTCCACACGAAAATGCTAAAACGTTTCTTTGGTCACAAGCATGCCAAACTGACAGGCAGCAATATAACTGTAAAGCCATGCTGGCCAATCAGAAGCCTCTGCTAGGCTCCATGGTCCCACCTTTGGCTTGTTGTCCTGCTCCGTTGTGATGGATTTATTAGATTATGATTCACACCTGCCCCTTCTTTGCCCTGATTTTCTGTATTTATTTAAGTGTCTGTTCTGGTTCTGTTCTTTGTTGGTTCATAGTCACAGTTTGTGTTGCTCCTCCGTTGTCTCGTGAGCCATAAGAGGATCGTCACTCTCCTCCGCCTGTGCCATGCCGTGCCACATCATTGTACCACACACATAGCATATCAATGGGAGAAAGTCTTCTGAGACTGCAATAAATGATCCTTGTATGCCTCACCTGGGTATTATGTTTCATTATTACTACACCCAGTTCAAATGCACCAGGCAGAATGTTCGTAACAAGAAAACTAAATCAGCCAAATAAGCATCCTGACCTCTCTTTGTGTCATTGTGGGGAGAGGCACGTCGGGACCAGACTTACAAATAAACAAGTATTTTCTTGCTGTACACCCCTGCCTGGTTATCAAGACGAAGAAATATCGTCCTCACCCCACTCATTTATAAAAGCGCTTCTCCAGAACCTGATGGAGAAACGACGCGCCCGGCTATGCCAGTCCATCGGACCTGGGTCCGGCTACCACAGCCGGGTGCCTGTGATTTACGCACCTTTGGGCGGATGGCTGCGTGCTCTCAGGCTTACGAAGCACTTTCCCGAGCCGTACTGCTGGGTGTACAGCAATATCAATAAAAAATCACCTCCCCACCACAATTTCTGCCCTGTCCGCATAAATATACATGCACCTTTGGATGTATTATGAATTAAATTACATTTCTAAATAAAAATGTTGCTCCCGTTCTCCTCCCCTATTTACCCCTAATGCGGCGTTTGATGTTTCGCAGCCTGGCATAAGGGACCCAGCCCGGCATACCAAGAAGCAACCCCCCGAGCAGAAAGGACGGCCTCCGTCGCTAATGCTGTGACCCACGTTAGCCCCCAGTGTTTGTGCAGGTAATGAATCACTGTGAGCCATAATGCCTTCTGCATACATGCCTCTCGTCCTGTCATAAAGCATTACGAAGACACCTTAAGTAGAGTTAAACTCACCGTGCAATACAGCAATGTGTTTTAAAATCAAATATGGTTAGAGTCTCCTTCTCTGGTTTCTGTGCATTTCATTAAAAATTTGGTTTCATCAATATAAGTATCTAATAATCATTTTAACATTTGAATAATCGCTAATATGTCTTATAGATGCAATCTTGCGCACATCATGCAGAAACAGAGATTTTGGAGTAAGACCGGCTGAGGAAAAGTGCAGCTCAGACATCTTCAGTATCTCTATTCGGGGTGTACCAGTACCTGCAGACCTGTGACCGATCCATGTCCGATACAATTTGAACTATTTACTTTTTGGCAGTCTGTAAAATGATTGCTTCTGTTTCTTGTTAAACTGATTTGCAAAATTATTCGTAAGACAGCTCTTTCCCATTTTAGATGTGTTTTCTGCAGCCTTCAAGGGGAACGTTAATACTGCCACTGAGTCACGGAGCGATTTGTAATCGTTGTAAAAACGAGAGGTGGAAGTAGCATTTAGTACGTGCACAGGGGGGGCTGCAACGTGGTGTAAGTGATGCTGTTGCCAGCAGGAGAAAAACATTTTTAGTGCAAATTCTGGAGAAGCGGGAGAAAATGCAGTATTATTTATATCTAACATTAAATAACTGCTTAAATTACTGATATTATTATTATTATTTTGTTTTACAAAGTTAGGAAAACTTCAAGTCAAGCTTGATGTTGCCTTGCACATAAAAGAATGATCACAATCTCCTTCACACAGTGAGCCCCACAGCTTATTAATCATACACTGGTATCGTTTCTGTACTTGGTATCAGCCAATACTCAAAGCCCAAAGGTATTGGTATCGGGACAGAAAAAGTCTGTTCGGTGCATTCCTAAATCTCTATGAAGCTTTTTCTTTGATCATGGCAATCTGATTTTATATAGCCTTTGCTAATTTTGGATCGCAATACAATCATTCACTTATGGCTTTTGATAGTTTAATTTGTTTGTCATAAACTATTGTCATAAACACAAAAATGTCCTTCAGTAGGTATTCACTGGCGCTATTTTTTTCAAACCAAGTACAAGTACTGATATTTACTTTCTGGTACTGATACCAATACCAGTTAGGATTCGGGATGTGTAAAATAATAATATATTATTTTAAATATATTTAATATAATACAAATATTTTAATTTCAATTTCAAAATATTGTGATACATGATAATATTGAAATTACCTAAAAGATATACAGATAATCCGCTAAACAGCTGGTGATAAAACCTGACATGTTATCCCCCTAGATAGTGTTTGCTGCACGGTTGTCTGTTGCAGAGTGCAACTGAAAGCAGTTTCATTGTACTCTTTCTTATGTCCAGTTTTTAGATGTTTAATTTGTAATTCATCTTGATGTTTCAGTAGAACACAGTTTTTAGTCCATTATGCTTTGGTTTTTGTGATTAATTTTTAAATACTACATTTTGTGGTGCTCTTTATTTTGCTTGATAACAATATCGCTGATACGTCATCACATGACCAGTTATAGGTATTCTCGCATTGTCACAAGAATGAGTACGATTACATGAGTACTTTTTCCGACCAAGTACTGATACTAGTAACAGTAACAGTATTGAGCTCCAGTACTAGTGTCAGTATTGAAGCAACCCTATTCTTCAGCATTTCACAACTGAATGCTCATTCAAACTCTAACTTAAAATGTTGATATTTGCATAACAAATATAGACCCTTTTTCTGGTAAACAATTTTCTGAAAATCTAGCCCATATAAAATACATTTTATAACCTCACTTACATGCAATCAAATTATGCTAATAAGATTTTGTAACTGACCAATCTTCTTCTCCACAATTTTTTTTGACATATGTTCAGAGCCTTGAAAACCCTATAGAACTCCCTATAATAAGCCCCCTACTGGCAGGCGCCTTTAAAAGCATAATTGAACAATTTTAAATTCAGCACACTGACAGGTGCAACTTGATGGAGGCTCTTTGTTCTCTTTAAACACTAAACACAGGGCCCAGCAGTGCCATACTTGATATGAAGGTGCTAAATTCCCTCTCTGCTTGGTGAGGGATACTCCCTGTCCGTTAAAAGCGGTCACATACATAGCTCAAAACAAAATGGAAATATAATTTGAACACGCCCCCTAGGGGAGGGGGCTGGTCGATGCGGGGGGGGGGAACAGATGCCAGCAGCTACTGTTTTCTCCATTTTTATAGCGTTCGATAGAGTTTCCACATCGGAGTGCGATATGCTGACAGCCGGTGAGAAATGATGCTGGTTGTGCGATTTGCAGATAGTGGGGCTGGGCAGACGCGCGCTGTTGGCGGGTGCCGGCGCCGCGTCGGCAGGGGATGAAGCGGGCCTGTTTGGGGAATGTCTGTGGGGTCCCGGCTCTACACACGACTGGGGCCGGGAGAGACGGAAATACGTGGCCTAGGATAGAAGCAGGATGGGGAACTTTACTTTTGTATAAGATTAGGAATGGATTTAATAACGATGCAGAGGAATAAATACAAAATATTGCCGCTTCAGCAAGAGAAACACTCAAGAGGTGTGTCATGATGAGGTATGGTGGGATACAGGCATAGAAATCATGGGGTGAGACCAAGAAAGAAAGCACTGATATTACCGCATGATTGAAGTAAATGAACAGACTCATCACCCAGTTACTCATTGCCCTGAGTTATCTACCCCACTTCCCGCATCTTATGCCAGCAACGGCTGTCAGATAAGCGCTAGAGCAATGCTTTTCACTTCAGCCAATGGCTAAATTATTCATAAAAGTTCAACGGTGGCAATCCATCACATACAACTGAGCCATTTTGCACTGCAAGTTAGCGCAAGCGTTTATAGGCGGGTCACGTGGTGGACTGGCGACGACCGGAAGATTCGGGGACCCCGGGCGACACAGTCACTCTTATAATCGTCTGCTCGGTTTGCCGGCAGAGTGAAAACTTCTGGGGAGGCTGGACCACACAAGTCCAGCGAGGTCGCCCCCCTGATCCCCAGAGGTTTTGGGGGCAGACCACAAGCACCAGACCTCCCACAGCCTTGAGTCTGAAGATTCTATTGGCGACCAAACCACAAGAAAAACACCTCATCCGGTGTACCGCAGTCAGCCTAGACCAATCGCCCACATATGTCTACTGACACAAATCTGCACTTACAACCCAGGAGACTAGGACTGGGCAATATGGCTGAAAAATAAAATCTCAGATTTTTTTTTCTACATGCCCATGATTTATGATTATTATTTAGACAAGCAAAGACATTTTTCAAAGCTGTATGCATTATTTCACGTGTACTGCTGTATAGATGGGACAGGGCTACTTTGGTAAAATACTTTCGGCTTAGCGACCCCGAATATCTGTGGTCAATTTTACTTAGCGTCTGAATGAACCCAGTTTTCTTCCACTGTAGATATGGGCACCAGATCTTTGGCGATGTGAAAGGTCACTGTATCTGTAATTTCATTCAACCTGGATCCCTTGTCATCACATGGAAATCAACCCGAAACGAAGACAGCTGCTGTTACCTGCTTTTTAGCTGGCTTCCGGAGGCCGCCCACAGAGCTACGCACTCCTACCACTCTAGGATACTAAATAAGTTTGTTGTGTTGCTACCTTTAGTAGCCACAGATTTCACATGGTGGCCAAAAATACAATAACTACCTATTCTATATGCTGAGAGGACCACTTCCTCTCCACCACACCACCTTATTCGGACAAAGAAAAGAACTTTCTAGCAGACGTGCTAGATGCACAGCCCGGTGCAGCGTCCACTCTTGCTTTGTAATGTTACGGATTGCAATTGCTTGAAAATTGCATTCTGGAAGACCCTCAATTGTTTTCCTTTTTTCATTACATACAATATATCTTGTGCGCTACAAAAATAGGTATGGACAGCCATTTATGTATTGGACAAGCAAGTCCATTTCCAAATAATTACCCAAGCGCTCGCGACCAATTTATGAAATTGTATTTCCAGCTTCTTTTCATCAGCATCGACTAAACAGGAGGCAGACGTGAGTCGGCGCTACTTTCCACTGTCATTGTCATAGAATTAAGTATTGATTTTTATAAAGCTGTTTCTCCTGAAGCATCTGGAGACCCAGTTCTGAGGAACATTACTAATGATCACAAAGTCGCGGGTGTCCTCGACTGGCAAACTGACCAGAGTAGAAGACAAACATGCAGCAGACCGATGGGAAACCGATCATAGACAGCACAGTGCTAATTAACTGCAGTCCTGCGTGTGACTCGGGGCATCCAAAGAACCAGGAGGACCAAGCAGCAAGCTGGGAATCTAACGAAGAAACACAAAGTTGACTATTTAATCATAAAAACGGTCACAGACTCAAAAACAGATAAGGTTAGGTGATGGACAGGTTCATGTTTGTTTGGCTTGGGATTTCTCTATATACTTTTTAAAGTTTTATATTTTTAATGTTGACTTTCAGCAAGGGACACGGGATGTCAGATGCTACACGGATGGACCCTGCATCGCCTTATTAAAATTTCCCAAAAATTACACGGGGTATATTTCAAAGTGGTACTACAAAGCACAATAATACTGTACAGTTAGAATCAGTACTGCCAGGCAATGGCGTGTGAAAGTATCAAAGACCAGACGCAGGCTGTACATGTGCTGCTGCGCAGTCCGTCGCTCAAGCCGCGCACCGGTGTCAAGTATCAAGGAATCATTTATCCACATCCGTCCAGTCCGAGAGGGGGGACCCAGGAAGGCCCGCAGTCACAAATTCACTCCAGCTGCCTGCCTTTGGACCGCGGGATGAAACGGAAATACCCGGAGGAGCCGTACGCCCGACCACACAGGAAAGACGATGCGGAAGAAAGCCAGACAAAGTCACCAGCCTGACCATTCGACGCACCTAGCTAGCTGCTGAGCCAACTCGTAGACAATCTGCTGATAGTTCCTCCTCTGCAGATCTACACTTACTGAAAAACCCAGGCTCCTCACACAAATACCCATGCAGCCCACTTCTGCCTCCGACACGTCATTAATATGGAAGAAAAATGGAATTGTCCTGTTCATATAAACATTTAGGCATTACCTCAATACACAATATTAAGATTAATTGCTCTCAGCTTTTTGTGTGTTTCCAGGAAAAAAAAGTGACTAACATAATTTTGTGGGTTAACTAACCATTAAATGCACTGTATGCATATTATCACTCTGGCCACCTATATCCATCTAGATAACAAGGTATAAAAATACACACTGAATACATCATGACTTTAAAGTGTGTTTAACGTGTACGGGAAATCTACAGTGAGTTAGACACTTTAAAATGACCTTAACAAGCTACCAACATGGTAGTTTCCCCTCTATGAGCACTAATAAGAGTTTCAGTGCGACATATCATGATTTTATAATAAAAAGCTGTTTTTTTTCTCTGATTTCTGTGGATGAGTTTGCAAATGTCAACCAATGAATCGACCGTGAAGACTGAGGAATTTTAAAGTAAGTATGGAATGAAATCTTTGAAAATCACAGCTTAGGAGGAGTTTGCTGAAATATCAAAGCCTCTTAACATCTCTGTGATTGCAGCCTGTTAAATCATTAAGAAATAAAAATTTAATGCCACTGCCAAGGTTCAGCCTGGAAGGCTGTCCTCCCACAGTGAGCAGCTGTGATTGGAGGACACAGCCGGTGGGGCACTTCTGAGCAGCCAATGGCAGAGATCCAATGGTCAACATGGGAGGGAAGGTTCATTGGTCAGCAGAGTCCAGAATGCAGTGGACACATGGGTAAGAGACATTTCCACCCCTCACCTCTTGGTTGCAGGATTAAATCCAGCTCCGGCTCTTTAGTCCACAGGTTATGTGGTCCATAGTGTATTTACTGACTTGAGCGTGTGACTGCACTGCAATAGACAGATGTCAAAGTCAAGGTGCAACCTGCAGTTGGCCCTCTACTTCCTGGCAGAAGCTTTTGATTTTTGCAACTCTGGTTATACAAAAAAAGAGGAGGCTATTACCGAAAATAAGCCACAAAATGGATTTTCCAACAATATGTTCTCTTATAGGTGTTGCGGTCAAACAAAAATTTATTTATTTGTTCTAAAAGCCAAATATTATTAAGGCTGGTGCAGACTCAACACAACAGAGTCAAGACCATCCTTTAAGCTAAAGATGCCAGCGGGAGCAGTATGCCAAAGAGCTGTTTACCATTTACCCGTCCATCTACCCAGTCATCTTCCACAACCACTTACCCAGTCACGGTGAGAGTGGGACCTGTCTCAGGAAGGCAGGAGAATAAGACCCATAATACCCTTAATGGAGATGCCAGTCCATCGCAGGGAGCACACTCACAGTCACACACCAAGGGAGTTCTATCAAGTTCTATTCTCCACATAGAGACATGCACTGCACACGTGTGTAGTGAAATGCTCTTTATGTGTGCACAATCTGGGAAGGTAGTGGAAAAAGCGTCTCGTTACAGGGATGGCATCTGTTTGTGTATGTGACAAATAATACTGGAGACTATCTGGCTAATAAAACAATCTTAGCAGGACAGCAACACAAAGCACGAATGAGTGGCTTAAGAGCGATAAAAATTAATGTCTTTGGGCAGCGTCACCATAGCAGCCGCAAATGGCCGCCCCGTGCAAGCGACTTCGGCAGATCTGCCGAGGAGGGAAGCACTCCGGCGGCCAGCCAGCGTGCAGAGTCAGCCGAGACCTGCCCAAAGACCCACACAGCTGGAGTATCTGACAGCGATTCTCAAGGCCCTCAGCGCTTCTGCCATTAGGCAATTTCCCTTTGGTCTTGGCTGACATGTACGGTCATGTCCGTCACCATCAGAAGTCTCCATTCTTGAACTAAATATAGTAAACAACGTTATTTAATATTTTCACAGAGAGTGATACCGTTGCGGAGGTGGTACTAGTACCGCTTATTTTTATTCTGATTGCTATTGCGTTCCATATTTACGATGCATTTTTATACTCTAAAGTGCTTTGCTTTCTCGCACTATCGCCACCTGCCAAGTCGCACACATCACGGTGATGCACGGCAGCCATCACACGCCGACACCCTAACCACACTTCTGCTTGGGCAGCTCATGACGCCAACGATGACCAGAATCTATAGTGAGTGCGGTGAGATATTTAGCTGGAGGCGGATGACACACCACGAGCATCGTAGGTCAAGTTTATTTGCAACCAGCACAAGGTATACAGGTTTACCTCTGCTTCCAGGACTATGTTTGGTGCATGGATGTGGCGGATTACATGCTAAGTTTAGCACCCCCCCCCCATCAGCTGCTTTTGACTGTCTTTGTGTCTGTCTAACAATGGCACCGTTCCCGTTAATAGACATATGTACCAGAGAGCCTTTGCCTTTGGGGAAGGGCACAGAGTCACCCTATCACGACAGGGGCGGGCATGTAAGCCCAGGGCGCTGAGCACACACATCGATGGCCATAGTGTTAATTAATACGGCCGAATTAAATGCACAGCGCTGAGTGACGCGTTTGCGCAGATGCGTCGCGTGCAGTGTTGGGTACAGCACGGACAAGTGCAGAAATGTGCGTCACCCGGCACTGGTCGTCCGGTTCTGAAATATCACAAATGCATGCACACAACTGGCATGCATTAAAGAGACACCGACAATGCAGGCTATTTACAAGCATACAGTTCATTTGCTAGATAAAACGTGCCTAAATGAAATGAGCCAAATCCTATACAGACAGTACTGTTGCGAAACGCAGTGGATGTTTCATTATATTCTCTGTATTTCCTGATCAATTTCCCCAAAACCAAATAAACATGTAAATTCTGAGTTCTTTTTCAGTTATTCAGAAAGTTTTAAAAAACAAACAAACTTCGTAACCCTTGCAATCACTAAATCTACAAGCAGAGTTTAAAAATTGGAATCAGAAGTAACCTACAAGTATAGACGAACTACGAGGGATGGAAGAAAAAATGCCAGTGAAAATCCGCGCATCCTCCCAATTAGAATTTGACATTAGGCTGGGAAAGTGCACCCTTTTTAAAATAAATAAATAAATACAGTGAAACAAACAAACCAACAAATCCACCGGAAAAGACTCCTTAATCGCTTATTTATGGGTCTGTATTATGGGATATTACTGGTTAAGCAAATCTTGCTATACCCCAAGACTTGTTTCCTGGCTGGCCCAGAACGAGTTTTTGTGTGTGTTTTTTCCTTTGATTGCATGTGTTTCTTTGCTTTCGCCAATACCACGGTAAACGCCACACTCACCCCTCTGCTGAGCTTGGCTGCATTGCCATAGCAGCGATATGACAGCGAAATGCAGTAGGCTTCTCATTTTGACTTCATCGGCGCTGTCTGTCCAAGTGGCTCTGTAGAAAACCTCAATAGCGACTTTGAAGAAGTTCAAGAAGCGCTCCCACCCCCTGCCTCTGGAGTGGGGGCACCAGTGCGCCGAATCCCATCCCCTTTTCGGAGCTGTTTTCAAAGTTCGTTACTGTCTTTCTACAATATGTAGAAATATCCATATATTCAAAACCGCCTTCTCTGTCCAAGTTTTAACCGTAGCCGAGTTAAAAGTTAGTTGACTAATGGTACTTCAGCCTGTTGGCATTACTAAAGAGCGTCTGAGTTTGTTCGACATTTTAAATGTTTCAGTCTCTTCTTACATCTGACCTGTAGTTCTTACCTTTTTACTACGAAACAGTAAAATAACTTTTGCGCAGGTACGATACCCACACGCTACATACAGACTATTTTTTTTTCTTCAAGCTACGGGCTATGATGAATTGTGTTACGAAGTACATAATAATTACAAGATAAATCCGAAAACTATAATATATGTGGTGTTTTACTTGTGCATGTATACATTTATTTACGGTGGCCCAAAAAGTATCGGCAGTTCAGCCTGAAGACTATAACTGCAGTCGAAGGAGTGAGCTCTATAGTTCCATCTAGTGTCAAAAAGTTACAGCAAGTTAACAAAAGTCAACACATTTTCATTAATTTGTACTAACCTTTCCCAAGAACACTTTACTTGCATTAAACTTTACTTAGATTCATGCAGTTTGGGTCTGCATAGAAGCCAATTAAATTTCAATGAATTTGAAAATGACATCGTTTTAAGCTTGCATGATGGGTTTCTTGAGCCTAAATCAAGCGTGAATTCGATTTTTTTTCCCTCCCCGACCTGAATGCAGAATGTGATTACTTTCTAAGACAGATCTCCACGCTGTCAGTCAACGGTTGCGTGCCCATTTGGCTGCAGGATGATTTCGTTGTCATGAGGAGCCAATTTAGAGTTCTAGCCATGTGTTGGCGTGCAGTGGACCGTGCTCTCTTGGTAAGGTCTATACCCCGCGTCTGACACTTGTTGGCCACTATCACCGAGCTGGTGATGGGAGAGAAATCATCTGCTATTCATCTCCAGTGAGTTAAAATAACTGTTTTCTGCAGGAAAAGCAGGAGGCAGAAGTTTCTAGAAATACCAGTATACAACCTTCTAATCCTGAGATGTCTTGGCTGAGGTTGAGCTGGCTGAAAACACAAGTGGACCTGTTGAGGGGTTACAGGTTCCGCTGCAGAGGTGAGGAGGAATGCCTCGTGTTTGTGCAGAAAGACCAGCTGAGCAGGACCTACGGGGATGACAGAGAAGGTCATGGGGAGCCCCATACATCCAGCCAGGTGACATGTTGCGACGACCCCCCCGTCACACCTGCGGGGGGCACCCAGAGCGTCATCCTTCCCAAGATCAGCACCTGGGAGGCTGGCTGGAATGTCACCAATGCCATCCAGGTAACTAGAGTCAGCATGTACATGGCAGCCGTGCAGGTGATGGATACGTTGAGAGTCAGCATGTACATGGCAGCCGTGCAGGTGATGGATACGTTGAGAGTCAGCATTAGATAATCGATATTATAGGTACATATAGGAAGGTGCGCTGGACAGAAGCTAGTGGTGAATGCTAGAGAATGTGATTTGTCATTCGGTGTTTGCAGGTTCGAGCCACGGGGCGATCCCTGCTGTAGATCGTTTGTTGCTGGGTTAATACAGATGTGCAGCTGCAAATCTGGTCATTTCGTATAAAAGCGCCTTTTACAGGAGTCCCACTGTAGCATTTTCTCTGTTCCTCCACAATTCAAAGGAGACCAGCTTTTAGACATGAGTAGTACTGCCTCACCTGCGCCTTGTGAAAAGATGCCTGTCAGTGTATTAGGATGAAAGGGAAAGCTGTATGAATAAAGGATGATTATTATTACGCACAATATTGGTGCTATTTTATTATATTACTGAAAGCAGAGGTGTCAAGTTTCTGGGACATCAACCTAGCCCCCCAAGTCAGTTAGGGAAAGTAGGAAAGACTCCTTGTTTTCAATATTTTACAATGCATTACATTTAATTAAATGCATTTTCCAGTGTTATTTGTAAGACATTTTGAATTTCTCAATTGTGCAATCATAGATTTGTGTAGCTGTTTGAATAACGAAGCACAAATGACCGGCCAATAATTCTGACAGCTCTGTAATGTACACTTTGTTCTGGCACGGGGAGCTATGCATCATGTTCCACTCGTAACACTAATTACCAGATGTCCTCTTTATCTGGCCAGAGTTTTCCAGGGCAGAGCACTGCCATAGGACCACGCATCTCTGGACTTAGTGTTCTCTGCTAGACAGCCAGGGGCGGTGTTCAAACATTAATCCACTGCTAGATTTTTAACGACTGTACCAGTCAAAGCTCGGGACACACCTGCATTAATGCATCTGTCACTAGTTTAGCTATGTTATTCACCTTAGATTAAAAGGCATCAAGGCAATGAAGCAGTACATAACAGATATTCGAGGAGAAGTGTTCATCATTTTCTCAAATTTTATACTCTTCAAACTAGCCCCCTTTTGCTTCTCTGACATCATTGCAGATTCTTGACATTCTTTCAACCAGCGTCCAGATGTAGCCACCTGGAATGCTTCTCTAACAGTCCTGAAGGAGTTCCCACAAGTTCTGGGCACAAGTTGGCTACCCTGCTCATACTCATCCCAAAACAGCTCTATAGGGCTTTGGGCTTGTGGGGGGGCAGGTCATCTGTCACCGCACTCCATCTCTATCCTTTTCACACAATGACGCAGTACTTACAGAACCTTGAGGTGTGCACAGGGTTGCTATCTTGTTGAAAAACAAATGATTTTCAGTAGGTGTGTCTAGAATTCTGATTGGTACTTTATGTATGTCAATGAGTTTCTGCCCTCTATTATTGTAGTTAGCACTACGTATCAAAGCAATGACCAAATGATTCACATACATTTAAAAATGGCTCAGATTTGTGATATGTGATATGTCTCACTGTTTTGTTCTTCTAAGGGTATTTTTGTCCTGGGGCTACCCTACGCACTGCTCCAGAGTGGCTACCTGGGCTTGCTCCTCCTTCTTCTGGCTGCTGTCATTTGCAGCTACACTGGTAAGATTCTGGTTGCCTGCCTTTATGAGGAGGATGAAGAGGGGCTTCCTATTCGGGTGAGGAGCACCTACGAAGACATCGCCAACGCCTGCTTTGTCCGCTTCTGTCCCCGCCTGGGCGGAGCAGTCGTCAATGCGGCCCAAGGGGTCGAGCTGATGATGACCTGTATCCTCTACCTGGTGGTCAGTGGCAACCTAGCAGGCCATAGCTTTCCGTACCTCCCTCTGCCCCCCGTAGCGTGGTCCATAATCACCTTTCTCACACTCATGCCCTGCATGTTGATTCGGGACCTGCACGTGGTCTCCAGACTCAGCCTGCTCTGCTCCCTGGCCCAGTTCTTCATCATGTTCATCATCATCGCCTACTGCCTAATGCAGGCCCCCTACTGGTCATGGACGTGGATGGCCGTCTCTGTAGACTTTGAGAAGTTCCTTGTGTCCATTGGGGTCATCATCTTCAGCTACACCTCTCAAATCTTTCTGCCCACCTTGGAGGGAAACATGGAGGACAGGGGTGAGTTCTCCAGCATGATAACCTGGACTCACGCCATCGCCTGCGTCTTCAAAACCACCTTCTCTGTCCTTGCCTTTCTTACTTGGGGCATGGAGACAAAGGAGGTGATAACTGACAACCTTCCTGCCACTCTGCGCACTGTGGTCAACCTCTGTTTGCTAGCCAAGGCCCTGCTCTCCTACCCCCTGCCCTTTTACGCGGCCACCGAGGTCCTGCAGACGTACATGATGAAGCGCCATGCGGGCCCAGCCAGCGGGGTGGGGGCAAAGTTGCTGCTTCGGGGCAGCCTCCTTCTTCTGACCTTCTTGATGGCCACTTTCATGCCCCACTTCTCGCTACTCATGGGGCTGACGGGCAGCATCACCGGGGCGGCCATGAGCTTCCTGCTTCCTGCCTTTTTCCATCTGCAGCTCAAATGGACCAAACTGAGCCGCAAGCTTAAGATCTTTGACATCCTCACCTTGGCCCTAGGCTCTCTCTGTAGTTTATCTGGGCTTGTATGCTCTGTTAAGGGAATGATTGAATCGTTTGGGAAAAAATAATCATGTGGCCTGCTATATAATACCTATCTGTAATATTTGCAATTATTTTCCACAAGCTGCGTTAGAAAATTTTTCTGTATGTCTTTCTTTCAAGAAAATAATATTTGTTGTGAAGGAACAGGCGCTGTACCAAACGTGGGGAAGACGGCAAATAGGTAGAGGTGGAAATTTCAGGTCCAGAAAGTACAAGTCCAGACCAAGATTTTGTTTCAACCAACAAGTTGAGTGCTCTGTGACTGTGACTCTTTATTCTTAACTGATTGGTTGGCGCGAAATCTGGGTATGGATTTTAATTTTCTGAACCTGAACTTTCCACCAAAAGTGAACCTGAAGGCATGCCGCTTCTCTTTGTCGTCATAGGAATTCTAGCCGCAGCCACCACACTTTCTTATGCCTTCAGCAGAACTGCCAAGAGGAGAAAGCAAATGATCTTCTGCTGCGATCCATCAATTATTCTTTAATTAGTTGCCAGAGATGTCAGATTTTGTATCGCTAATCTTCATTTCCAGTCAAGTGTCATTGTGAAATTTCCTGTGTCTTGCCGTTATATGTACCTTAAACAGAGATGTAATAAGTCTTCATTAACTAGTTGATGTAAAATACGGTAAGATGTGACAGAACTGTGTTTCGCCATGTGACTCAGTAAATTTTCTGGCTAATAACTACACCAAAAAGACAAATCTGGCAACAATGCAGCAAACTCTAAGACACTTAAACCAATCCTATGATTTACCCATTTTTATAATTTACTGTAACGATGGAAAAGAAGTAAGTCTAGGTCTTATTATAACCAAGGAATGTGTCGTCATATAACCATGCCTGATAAACTGCACATATTTTTACCGGCAGATTGTTTGATTGCTTATCGTGCTGTATCTTGGTTATGCTACCGATGGTCATGTTGAGGTGCTACTGATACTTATTGCATCTCATGGGCGGGGCTGAACCAAGTTACAGTCCTGTCGCCGCGACAACGTTTGCCAGTTGGTAAGAGTTTGGCAATTGGTCCCGGCAGTCGACTGCTCAGAAAATACCACCTGATTCGACATGCGCATCACTTCTAGGCCTAAAACAGAAACAGAGTGCCGCGGGGATTGAGAAGAAGCAGTACAGGGCCCCGCATCCTCAATGACCACCTGCACCACCCCCGTCTTCCTCAGCACAGACGTGGCTTTCTTATGTCACGGAAAATGGGTCCTATCTCGCAGCACCCCTCTGCGGGCTGTCATTGGCGGACACGCTGAGATTCCAGCGGGCTCCAGGGGACGCAGTTACCGTCAACAGGCAGTAGCTACCGCGCACGACTGCCAAGAACGCAGTGAGTCACACCTCAGAACTTCACCAAAGAGGCGTCCATTCCATCCAAGTCTCCTCTAATGTGCCGGTGAGACATGAGCTTGTTAGCCGGGCACAATGTTTCATCGCGTTTCCAGGCGAGCAGATAAAAACTGAGGAATAAAAGAGCCCTGAAATGACAACGTAGGCCGCAGTATTTTGGGCGCAATATTTTGAACGAATTTCTGTCATTTAGCATCTTTCTTATTCTATATTTGAAATCACCAACATAAAAAGTCAGCCTGCTTGGCAGTAATACACTGAATTTTCTGGAATCTGAAAACAGAGTGTTTTAAATGAGTTTAGTTTAAAGTTATCCACCATCTGCTCAGTGTAAGCACTCTTTACATAATGTCTGTTCCATAAATAACTTTCACTCGTAAAGGCTTAATGTCCAACTCGAATTACAGAAGCAAAATGAGGAAGAAAAGGTGACAAAATCACGACGCCTGAAGATTGTCAGTGAATTATAACAAAAACACATTGTAGAAATCTGTTCCCCTGAACATCAGTTTAATCCACGTGCCATATTTCCGAGTGAATCACTCCTCAGACAGGCATGAACTTAAACGTTTATTTCTCAGATTCACAATATAATTAATATTTAGGTCTAGCGTGGTTTGCACAGAAAAATGCGACATGTTTAATGTTGTTTTGGTCAATAAATTATAATGTGATGTAAACGTGGATGGCAATGGTAATGAATTGGGTGGCCCTGTTATCTCACACCTTCAGGTTTGGGGTTCGAATACTTCTGTCTACTTTGTTGCATCCTTTGGCTGCTTTGTGTTCTGTGGATGCTGTATGGCTCAGTCAATTAGTATTCCTACCCATAATCAAAATGTCACCAGTTCAAATCCCTTAGTGGTCAGTAGGTCCTCTTTTGGGCTTTTAAGCAAGGCGCTTAACCCTTTCTGCTACAGGGACTGTCTGACCCTGCTGTCCCTATTGTATGTTGCTTTGGATAGAAGTGTCTGCTCCATAAATGAATGGTGAAACATTTTTTCGTTTTGTTTTTTTGTGTTTAATATGTGCTTTTGTGTTTATCTACTTGTGGTTGTGGAGACTTCCTGTCCCTCCATTTCACCGGGTCACCTGCCACTGACCAGCAGAGGCTGCTTTCGTGGTCTCGCCATCGCCCCCTCCTGGATCGTCATATCAAATACCGGCATTCTTTCTCCATCCATCCACACCCACGACGTCGATCCTTTTCAGGCGTGCTCACATTTCTGCTCCCCCCTCGTCGCGTCCCTTCGATCATCGTTTATTTCTAAGACGGGAGAGGACAGATGGGCTTTGGGACACAGCCGTAACAGAGGGGCGTTTGATCAAAACCCAAGATCAGTTTGCAGCTTCCAGGCTGCCGAATGCACGGCGAACGTCGCTGCAAAGAGCTGTCTCCTTAGTGGCTGCAGTTGTGTGTGTTGCCTTTGTTTGTGATGCCCCTGACTGATTCGTTTTCCCTGTTGCCTGTGTGGCTTTCAGTGCCTTTTCATAACACCGGTTTTGATGTACCTCAGTGCACTTCTTCATTAACTAGCATCTAAATTAGTTATTGAAAGATTAATACATTTTGAAGTTGTTTTTCCCTAATGGCACCGTACATGTGGAGATATAAAAGATAGATTTAAAAGAATTTTTTTTATGCAATTTTTTTTTTTTAGTGGAGATAGTGAGTTTTCAAGAATTGATTTTATAAAAATAATCGATTTTTTTTTTTTCCATAATGAAAACAGTGTGAAAACGTCTACATAAATATTCCCAAAGAGGACAGTCATAAAAAAAAATGAAGCGGATGTTTCAATGCTTTAAATCTTTTGCGGATTTCATCTGGCATCTATGAAATATGAAATAACTGATTGGCCTCGATGCAGTTTAAGGGGATCTTGAACAGTTATTTTAATGCACACAATTAAGCAGTCATTTCCCCTGTTTCAGTGTGCAACAGGCACATATGCAGCATCACATTAAGAAAAGCACCTCAATATGATGGTGTCTTACAAATTCAAAATAATATAATACTCAGCCATGAAACACTGATCAGTTGTAGCCAAAGCCAGATAGTACTGTGGATTAGTTTTAAAATGAATCTATTTTTAATTACATTTGTTAATTACTTTTTAATTCTTTCCTCTCTTTCTGCTGATATTTCTGCCATGGAGGCTTGACCTCCTGACATTCAGAGGATATTATCGTCATGGATACAGGATGACACATCTGTGCCTGGAAGGGAGGCTGGGGTGAGGGCGGTTCGCAAACCAGCAAACAGATGTTTGCGGCTTTAAGACTTTGGCAGGGTCCAAATGTGCCGATGTCCTCGCGCCTAAACGCGCGGATAAGTGCATCCCTTTCTCCATGCCCCTACCTCCGCACCACCTGCCCACGCCGCCGCCGTGTGATGTCAGCTTGCTTCCAAGTGCCACCGGCTCTTTAAACGCCGCGCGGAAAGAGAAAAAAAAACATCGAGAAGGAGTGGGGGGATTAGGGACCTCTGAAGCCAAGGAAAATGTCAGGGAGAAGCTTGTTGGTGGCTGCCAGATCTCTCCTGCACTGAAAGGCCTGATTTATATCCAAAGCCCGCCGAATTGCCTGCTCACAGAGGGGGCAGTATGGGCTCAGTGTATTTGATTTGGACAGGACAGGGAGCGCCCTCAGTGGTAGCTACACCCCCGCTTTATTGTTCTCTCTTATGAGCTGCTTTCAGTGGCTCAGATGGGAGAGCGGAGTCTCGTCCTGAAGCCTTTATTAATCAGCTGAGTGAATACAGCGTGCGCTCGCGGATTGTAAACTCCATCCTGCCGGAGGTACAATTACATTCCCGTCCGCAGCAGACAGCCAGTAATTACGAATCCATTTACAGACTTCTGAGAATAATGCCAAGGTGGAGGTTCTTCATTTTTATTTGGTCTGTTAAATGCCTGACAAAAGGTTTGTTTCCAGCTCTGTGTCCCGGTGTCAAATGATAAGAAATCAAGAGCGCGCCGCGGCAGCTAATCAAACATATAAATGCAAGAGAAAAAAAATGTCAAAATGTGGCATTGAATAAGTTAAAATGAAAACAATCCACTTCCAAGGCTGTCACCCTCAATAGTATGTGAAATCTGCCAAAAATTCATTTCTAAATGGCATATTTAATAAGATGGCAAAATGTTCTGTTTAAATCTCATCACATCCGAGGTCAACCAACAACAAAAAAGGAGAAATATTATTTTTTTTCAGTATTCTTCATTCCATTTCGAGCAGAGTATGTAAATTGATTTTACGTATGCTTTGGAATATTTTGATAACATGTTTTTTTCAGTAGTACAAGTTATGTTGATTCCTATTGTGGAGCACCATTCACTAGATACTTTTAAAAGGCAACAAATGACCGCTTATCCAATAGCGAGTTACTGGGGGCATGGAGCCTGTCCCAGGTAGCAGGGGGGTCACCCAGCAGGGGATGCCAGTCTGCCAATGGGCACACATTCACAAACTAGGAGCAACTGAGAGAAACCAGTTCATCTAGTGTCATGTTCTTGGACTGCAGGGAAATATACACTGGAGAACACAGAATGAAGCACCCCCAAGCAGGCACGGGCTGGCCGTCGGGGACGGTTGGTGGCAGAATGTCCCAAATAACACCCCCAACCACCACCACCCTGGTCGGCAGCAACCTCAACCGTGGAGGCGTGAGTTACAGGGGTACCCAGTAAGTCCCTGTGCTGGCCTCAAAGACTGACTGGCTATTATAAACATGCAAATATACTTTTGCCATATTATTCGATGCATAAGCTAAACATCAGTGACTGGTGACACTGAATGGCAGCAGCCATTGTCACAACAGTGTAACAGTTGAATGTTTTGGCATGTATTGTCTCATTAAACAAGTGTTTATATCTCCCTGAGTACTTACTCACTCACTTAAACACTGACGCATAATCAAATGTGTCTTTCTGTTTGTTTAAAAACAGGACATGCGTGAATTTTATCGTTGTTGCTTATATTGCCGGGAAATGACCTCGCTGATAGGTGCCGCACCAGGAGGAGCCATTTAAAATCATGAAGTTCTCAAGACACATAAGCACTGCCTTGGGAGAGCTTGTTGTCTGATGAAGATGTGGACTGGAGATGGTGGCCATACAGTCTTTTAAGATGGTAATAAATAACACAACAGAGTTGAAGTCTGGCACAAGAATCAGAGGCATGAATTTCTGCCTCGGCTGAAATCCCAGAACGGCCAGAAAGTGACTTCAGACCCTCTGAAACTGGTTAGAAATCCAGCCTCATGGGTAAACTGACCGAGCAGGTTTGTACTGTGCTGCGGCACTTTCCGTGCTACAGAGGCAAAGAAAAGCACAATGACAGGACTGTTGACTGTTAAGTCCCCGTTTCTTTCATTTACACGTCTCGCTCTGGCTTTATGTGCCACGAGTGTAATTAGACACGGCATAATGTGCAGTGAAATGCAATATTGTCCGGCTCGAGACTGTAAACTTGGGACATGGGTATTAAGGAGACACAAGTATGAAGTATGAATCAACAGGAGCATGGCTGGGCTGTTCCTGCAACGGGCTGTTATCCCATCCCATGATTTGCCTCGCCTTGTGTCCTGTGGTCCCTGGGATAGGCTCCAGGCCCTGCCATCACCTTCAGACATCAGGGCTCGTGCTATCTACGCTTAGGCATCGTGACACTGCGCTCCTGTTTGCCCTTTCTGCATCACTAGAATCGTGCATATATACACAAATATTGAAAAGTTGCTCTATGTGGCAAATGAGACTATTGTTTACCTCCATAAACGCCTGAGGAAACCCAAAACCTGGACAGATTGCCTGCGAGTCCTGGAAACAGAGATGGGTTTGTGTGGGCTGGGATTGCTTCCCCCTGATGTGGTCCCTAAAAGCTCCCGCTTAGACTCACACCGGAGCCGCTTAATGAACATTTCCCCCCACGCCGACTTTTTTTGTTCCCCTGGAGGGGGCTTTCCTTGTTACTGGTGCTTCCTCGCGAGGTTTTGGCTGGTGTTGGGGAAAGCTAGATTTCGTGACAGCTGTCAGGGTCTCTTCTATGCTGTGGAAACATTCCAACAGGGGGCACCAGGCCCCCAGCGAGCTATCAAGCTACAACACTTCCCCCTGCCCAGAAACTGAAACCAATTATCTGAATGTGTGGTTTTCTTGGGGAGGAATGGCGTGTTTTTGGGGAGGTCACATTAACCCTGCTGAATCACATCGATTAGGGTCTCTGCCCAGGATCTGCTGCTTTAAATTCTGTGCTTCTTGACTACATCTCCTCTCTCTCCACTTCAAACTATTGCCATAATGAGGCTATTAAGAGCCTTCGACATGGTGTCCCGCCCTATTGTCTTCCAGGTGACGGTAATAACCGGATGTCTTTGGAATTGGCCCTGAACTTCCCGTGGCTTCTTTTGGTTTGACAGTCACTGTGCAGGTTTTCATTTTTTTTATTCTTCCAGGGAATGAAAGGGAACAGGGAGGCGAAGGTAATGCCCCACGTTTGTGCTCCACCAGCATGTCGAGACTCATCAGAGAAAATGGTGAGGTACGGGCAGCAAACTGCTTTTCGTTTTTTTTCTTTTTTTTTTTTTTTTTACCAATCCTGTTAAAAGAATTGGACTTTTGACCAAAGGCTGCATGGGAAGAAAATACTCCGGGGGGTCGCTCTGGTACCCTTGGGCAAGGTAGGCTGAATTGCTGCAATAGAGATAGCCAATAGAGATAGCCAATAGAGATAGCTGGGAGGGGGTAAATAATGAAAGATAAAAGCTGGTACAAAACAACTAAAGGGAAACAAGCCAACCAGCTGTAAAGGGCAGGAAACAGAATGGAAGTACTGCTTAGTCCAGGCTTACCGTGATTTCTGGCCAATTTTGCCATTAAAAATATTGAGCGTGGCAGATGTCTGTCTATCAGTGGGGTGGGGTCTAATCCCCTTGGGTTCCGCAGCAGGATATATACATAGGGTGCTGTGTGAGCCAGGTGTTGATTTTAGGTGACCCATCTGGCTTTAATCCCAGGAAGGGGAGCTAGGAACTGTCGCCTGGGGTTCAAAGAGAAGCCACAGTCGATGAAGACAGCAAACTGACAAACTAAGCATGGATTCTGAATATCTTCGTCCTATAGCGTCACACCATTGACAAAGATAACAGTTATAGGGCTCTTTCCACATCTCAGTTAGGCGTGTGGCTTAGCCGGTTAGGATCCTGTGCATGTGATCAGGTTGTAGGCTCATATCCTCCTGCTGTGTTGGGCCTCTCCATAAGGCCCTCGGCCTCCAATAAGCCCTGGAGACCGGCTAGCTTGTCCTGTTTTCCCAAATGTATGTCACTTGGGATAAAATCATCTACTAAAAAAATATAACATGATTTCCCATAATGCACTGGTATCCGACTTGGAGTGTTCCCTGCTTTGTGTAGAATGGATGCGCAATAAAAGTGTAAAAATGGCAATTTAGAAGTACTGAATAAAACTGTAGTTTCCAAAACTGAACCCTACATAACAAACCAGGCTACTGATCCTTGTTTCAACATTAAAAAGTGCTACAGTACAGAAAACCTGTCAGCCTTTTCAAATTCATGCAAGTAAAAACACTCATAGAAGCGATTATCTCCCGGGATTAGAATAACAGCCAAGCAATCAAAGATAAAAAAAAACAAACTTTTGAAAGGCATTATTTTTTAACTGTCCCCACCGAAATGCTAATAACGTTTCAGTTGACTGAAGGGCATGTTAGCACTTTGCTAAAGGGCCACAGGTGCCTTGGGTTGTACCGGCAAACAATACCCTCCACGGTGACTGGATTTCTGTCCTGATCCAAGCTGAGTGGCCTCATTTTGAAAAACGGGAGATAAAAAATCTATCATTCTGCCGTGAAAATCTTCAGCGGTGCCAGGCCCCGCTAACACCCCTCTACAGAAAAATGAAGGACAAAGGCTGTACAGAGAAATGAAGCCGGAGGAAGGGGCTGGCAGAGCTGAGTGTCGCAGTGCAGAATGTTATTACGGTGCGTTAAGTGGAACATAAACAACCAGCCCACAGTGGTGCAAAGAAAACTCCCCAAATGTAAACCACAGCCGCGCTCCACTCGCTCCTTTGCCGTAAACGGCCGAGCATGAAACGAATCCCCTTCCCGTCCCATCTTCAGACGACAGGGATTTAAATCCATATGGATACAATTAAGGAAAAGGATGTGATTAGGATTAATACCGTCGTCTCGGGGAAAAAAACGGCTTGTTGGAACAATGCGCTTCCACCCACGTGATCTGAAATTTCACGCGCAGCAGATGAAAAGGCGCTGGTGTGAGTCTCCCTGACACTTTTATTGGGAGAGGAAAATGACAGAAAGCAGAAACGACTGAGATTGTTGAATGTTGAGGCTGAAAACTCCCCTCCCCCCCACCTAAGTATCGGTTTCATTTATAGGCTGCCTGCTTCCTGCTGATCCCTGCTCTTACTGTCTCATTCACCCCAGGATATCAACTACCTGGCTCTGCCAGAGGAGAGAGAGAGGCCCCCACCATAAGATCAGCAGGTGCGTCGCCGCGGTAAACAACCCGGGCTTGCGTGTTCGGAACCCACCCGTGGCCTCGCCCATTGCGAGCGAGGTGGATGCTGGTGGACAAGTGTGTTTTACGTCTGAAAGTGTTAGCATCATACGATATCAAAGACAAAGAAATGTTTACCTGGAAAATGACATATAAAGATCAAGGCTTTGAAAGGGGAGTCTAACCTTAATTCCGGTGATACTGTATGTACTCATATATGTAAGGCACGCTGGATAATGTGCTGACAATACAGATCCAACATGGGGAGCCTGAGGTTGATAAGTGGGCCTTGGATGCAGTGGTATTTTTGGGGGTGGCCACACTGCACCATGTCTATTCTATGGTTATATTTAGAAATAAAGTAATTCATCATTTTGTCTTTATTATTTTAATGTTTTGTGGCCGTGTATTTACTCGGGGGCGTGGTGACCCCCGGCCTCCCCTTGTACCCGCCCCTGCTCAGACGCCGAGCCCGGTGTGTTCTGCTCGGCTGTCCTGTTCTTCTCCCTTGGCCTCTTTGACTCCCACTGATTCATCCTCACTCTTGTCACGGACCCCACTAACTCGTACTATTAGAACTCTATCTCAGCCTAGGCTGCCCCCAGGCTCATCCCGATCAAGCCCGGGCCCCTGGGAAATCGACGCTCAAGCCTTTCGAAAAGAATTTAGCCTAAATAAGTATTATTCAATATTATGGACTATTAGGTTTATTTAGCAGTAAGACTTGATCATTATTATGGCTTATCACCTTTCTTTTTTTAAATAAAATGTTTATTTAGAAGCATTTGAGAGTTTGGATACAAATGAGAATAAGAATCATGTTCTTGTTAAGTATTCAGTTACATGCACACAGCAAGCACACAAAGACATTACGAGGTCTATTTCCGGCAACCTATTTAGCTATTAACTGTCCTATTAACGTAACATCATTTTGCTTGGGAAAATAATAATGCTCGCTGCTGACAGAATGGGTCTTCCTTCTACCAAAGAAAGAGTTCGGCAAAGCGACATGTTTTCAGTTGCCACCATGTCTCATTACTGAGAAAAAAAATATATATCAGAGAGGAGACCGCGGCAAAACTGGCTCTTTAATTCATAACGATGAAACACTTTTGTCATTATCACATTTAACGTGAAAGGCGCTCATTTCGCCGCTATTGCGATAATTGCACACCAACTTAATTATTATGATATCATGCTGTTGCCATTTCAAGTAAAGATTAAGAAAGGAATCTCCTATCTACTCTTCCTGAAGAGAAAACCCTCGATATAAGGGCTAGTGGACACGGCTCTTCGCCATGCTTCTAGTCAAACACCCTGCATCATAGACCCATTCACACAACGGATGTTGCCAAATGCAAAACCCCCAATCACACCTTACATTTTTCCATAATGCTTGTGTAATTGCCAGCACCACAATGTGGGAAAAAAAAAGACTGGGAACTATTTTAATATACCAACCAAACAATCAGATAGAAAAACTGCCATAGCAGACAGAAATCTTATTAACGTGATGCTGTCGTCTTGTTTGTAATGAAGTTATGAACACAGCCAAACCAATTATACCCACAAACAGAATTAGCAAAGTTAAAATACTTATTTAATTGGATTTCTTTTTCAACTTTCTGTAAAATAAACCTTTTAATCCATACGTATGTTGACATTTTGTCACAACTCATAACGTGCAAAAAAGGAAACAGCAGAAAACAGGAATTTCCATAATAACTGGTCAGAGCCCTCAACATACCACATTGCCAGCTGGCTCTACGAATAACAATTAGTTTAAGCTTGACACTGAAAATCATCTCTTCCACTGCCACCCACACATTAAAATACAGTACTAGAAAATGGCCAGTTATCTTGTTGAGCGGATATTGGAAATTCCAAATATCTAGAGTGGTTTAAGGTATGAACATATACTAGATTCCCAGTATATTAGATTCCCAGCCCATTCCAGTTTATATAACTAAAAGAGATACAAGGAATATACTCCCTCAATGATGCTCTTCTAAGCATTAAAGACATAAACAGGTTTAAAAATGTTTAAGCAGAAGAAAATCACTGCGTAGATGTTTTTTATATATAAGCTCATCACTATATTGCTGGTGAACGATAATTAGAGTTTAGAAACCCAGAGCGATCAATAGCTATTTGGCCAAAGCAGGACCTTTCGCAAACCGCCATCTGATACGGGAAATTCCCCCGCGGGCACTTTCTCATTATAAACTACAGTAAGCGATAGACTATCTGAGGCTAATGAGCTCAATTAAAAACATTTAAACATCACCCCTGGTCAGCATGTGGCTGACATACAGGAATTTGTTTACACTTCAGATGGTTGGATTTGGGATGTAGCAGTAAGGAGGCCAGCTTTCAGTGTAAGGTAATATAGGTTATTTTTTTATTATATATAATTTGTCAGTGCCGTGGCGTTTTCAGTGTAGTTCTTGCATATTTTGGTCATGTGATCAGCATATCTGCATAATAAAGGCTTTGACATCGGGATGTTGTGCAACACAGCAGAAATCGATAAGTATCTGAGAACTAATAAGCTACAACATGGTGCCGGGGTGGCCTTGGATTGCATTTACATGCTTGATTGGGTTTCTGCTTCACAGTGGCTGCAGGGGAATTGGATAACCAAAAATTTTAATTTGGGGTGAGACATTTAGCGGTACCGAACGACGTTTCTGTTTGATTTTTCTGTACCGATGCTACAAGTGCTCTCTGCTCCCCCGTGCGTTAATAAATGACATCGGTTGCTACCACACCATATTTGAATAGCAGATTCTGCAATCGTCCAATAGCAGCAAGACACATGAGGAAGCACACCTATTGGTGGAGAAGTGCTAAAGCCATTCTCTTTGCTTATCTCGATTCGTTCGGCCTGGCAAATGCTTGTTTTCAGGCTGCATGCTTTAGTTAAGTTCAATAGCTCACTGATTTAGGCTGAAATATTGGCCACAGTAAATGAGCTAAGAACACCGGCAGAAAAAGAATGAGCCATTTTTGTCTCATTTATTTTCAAAACGAAAGATTAGAGGAATCTGTCACCCTCCCTGCACTACACACCCACAAATTCCATACAGACAAAGAAATCTGTCTTTGACTTAAAATTCTCCTTTCCAGATTTAAGTGATGAAATGTTGAGGCCAAGCCACTGAATTGAATTAGTAAAACAAATCAATTTACAACCAATTTAATTTTAAATTTCACAATCAAACCCTCCAGCAAGTGGAATTAAATTTTTTTAATTATTCTTTTCTATACATCAAGTGCAGCTTCAAAGGAATGGCCAGATGTGGGTGTGATCAAGACACAACCCAAAATTTCCGGGGCTTGGACAGCGGGCCAGGGGGGAGGGTGATGTCATGAACTTTCAACCTCCGACATCCATGCCTATGCGAAACTCACTCAAATCAATGGCACTGAATGGATCTATTTCTATGTACTGCTTGCAAGATTACAGGGTAACAGCTACTTTTTGTCCATGGCAGCAATATTAACATTTCATCAAGTAAACACATTTATCCAGAAAGACATACAGCTACTGGGAGTTAAGGGTCTTGCTCGAGGACCCAATAGCAAAGCCACTCAGCTAGTGTTGGAACTTGAACCAACAACCATCGATTCACAAGATAAATCTGTAAAAGGCAAACAGACAAGTTAGTAAATAGACTAGTTAATGCCTCATGTCCATCCATCATGGTACCGTGTCAACACAGAGACGCTGTGTTTTGTTTGTATTTTGTATTTCTCTAAGTTTTAATTTTGTCTGTTTGCATTTTGTATTTTTCTTGCAGGCTTGTATTTTGTATGTTTGTATTTTTCCATCCTGTGTTTCTGTATTTGTTAAGAAATCTATAAACACAACAACCAATAAAAGCCAAGTAAGCTGCAGGGGGAAGCAATTAGGAGATTTTTTTTTTTATTTATCCTATTTAAGGCTGAAAATGATTTCCAGACATGTTAGATTACAGTTAAATGCTTGATATTAATCTGCTTAGGAGTGCAATAAAAATCAAAATTGTTAATTGCAGTGGTAAAAGCACCACACCAATGGCGTCTAAGTTTGCCGGGGAGGGGCATTACATGCCTTATCTTGTTTTTCCTTCGCCCCTCAGGCTGCCGTCTCCAATTCACAAACTCCCAGACAAGAATGGCTGGGCATGAGAACAATGCAGGGCTGCAGTCGCAGGTAGGTGGGAACTGGGAGTGGGCGTGGCAACTGAGAGTGGGCGTGGCTCTGGGAAGGGGGGAGGGGGGAGCCAATGAGAGAAGATAAAAGGGGGTAGGGGGGAGTGGCCCAAGTTTAAAAGGATGCCGAATAATTCTGAAGAATGTTTCAAAGGGAGAGGTGGAACAGTCACCTCCTAAAGAAGCCGAGTCCTTGATATTAAAACCAGATAAAAAGGGGTGCAGCATGGGGCACTGTGGGGGGGGGGCAGTGGTCAACAGTGCTACCTGACACCTGTGGGACTAGGGTTGGTGTCTGCGCCATAGCTGGGCGTGTGTGTGGAGTTAGCATGTTCTCCCTGTGTCTTGTGGAGTTTCCTCCAGGTCCTCTGGTCCCCCCCCCCCATCAGAGTCCAAAATCATGCTGGCGGTGAATTTGAGTTATTAAATTGTCTGTGTGTGTTCCCTGTGATAGGTTATTCTCTATCTCGCGCCCATAACTTCAGGAATAGGCTCCAAGCCCTGAATTGGAGAAGCCAGTACAGAAGATGTAGGCAGCGCGGCATCAGCCAGGCAGTGGAGGTCCCGAGTGAGCATGGAGGCTAAGGCGATGAGGTTCCCGATCGCCATCTGCTCACAGATACTGCGAGAAGAGGGACCAGTCCAGCCTGGTCTCGGGGCCAGAGGGCACTCCTTCAAATACGTTTGATGGCCTCCCCTCCCCACCCCCATCACAGGCAGCTCCTACGTAGGCGAGCAGGAGGCGTGACCGTGAAGGAGCTGGACTGCTGTCCAAATGACAGCAAACATCTGCTTCCAAGCCCACTGCCTCCTGTACCCAACACTCTTGCAAGAAACCGAACATGGACATCAGCTGCGTGTACCTCCACGTACCACCATGAATCAGAGGTGGATAATCCAGGTCCAGAGAGTAAAAGTCCAGACCAAGATTTGGTTCAGCCAACCAGTTGAGTATAAAGAGTCACAGTCACAGATACTCAGCTGGTTGGTTGAAACATATCTTGGTCTGGACTTTTACTCTCTGGACCTGAACTACCCATGCACCTCTGCCATGAATTATTGAAACATTTCCGTAGGTGGAAATTTCAGGTCCAGAAGCTAAAAATCAAAACCAGGATTTTCTTTGAACCAACCAGTTGACTATAAAGAGTCCCAGTCGCAGAGTACCAACACACTTCATCTGAGTTGGTACACTTCGGTAGAGATGGGTACTTCTGAGCACACATTTCTGCTATGAGAGAAAATAACATTTAACATGACATGCAGTCCCCCTGGGCCCTGAGTGGCACCTAACAGAGAAGAAATCATGGGAATGGCCTCCGCAGACGAAGCTCTGGAGTGATTTGCAACAACAGGTGTGACCCTGTCTCAGGCAGTCCCCCTCAGAATCCACGATCTTTAAAATATTTACAGCGCAGGCTCCATAATTCAGACCCCAGCTAAGAATCTGGAGAATATGACTCCAGAGTAGCAGAAGTGAAGCCTGTGTGAAGCCTGCTCTGATTACCTTCTGAGGATTGTAAACAAGAAGTTCCTAAGTACAGCCTCTTTGGGCTTTCTTTCAAACAAATGTGGGAAGAAGACTGATTTGCATTTTCTGTGACATACAGTTTCACAGCTTCACAGGTAGCTGAAGGCTCCACGGTGGGCCCACTGCTAGCTGTAATACAATTGTTTTACTGTACAATTCTCGGAATTAAAGGAGAACGGAATCCATAATTATATTTATGCATAAAGGTTGTGTTTCACTGCTGGTGGATGCATGTGTGGGTGTGTATATGCATGTGCCTGCAAATAGCACGTTAACCATATGTGACGACATTCTAGGATCATCAAAGATTTAAAACTTTCAGCCTTAATAAGTCACTGACAAAACTCCACGCATTTCATTTGCATTTACACCAAGACAAACGTAGAAAAGTTTCATTAGCCCACAAAACGTTCACATGTAAATGGCCTAGAAAACAGTCCCAGGAACAAACACTGCTCATTTCAGTTAATAAGCCGTAATGTTGCTGCTGGAGTGGCAGCCAGTGTGTTTCGCGTGAGATCACCCACAATGCACTTCTGTAGTGTGAAGTTTATACATTTTTAATTGACTTCAGAGTACATAACAGTCACTGCGCCGTATTCACAGTGGTTTTCGATACCGTTAGACAATGGCTGAAAACAACACCCTCTACATCTATTCTATTAAGCGTTACGTTAAAGGGGGAAGAGCATATGGCAACAGCACGTGAAGGTTTTGATTAAATTACATGAAGGGGTGTGGCCTGTTCTGAGCCATCTATTGGTGACAGACTGACAGAGAATACACCACCGTCATGAATTAACGAACGCACGAGTGATATGTAATGCTGACCAGAGAAAAGGGCATTGCCAGGACTTCTGTGTTGTTTATTAATAATAACTAAATCAGGAGGACTTGCTTGGAGAAGAGTTTAAATGGTTGAGAAAATCAGAACGTATAGTGATAGCCCTTAGATTACTGCAGTACTAGCATTAATTTGACAGGCATTTAATCTGTGGGATTCCAGTTATGGTGCGGAATCAGTGGAAGAGGAGAAGTCTGGTCAGCGATGCTTGAAGACGCCCTGTGTCTCTTCAGACAAAAGGCATTAAGGTTTCCTCGCCCCATGTCTTTGAGGTGTGGGGGTGTCGGAGCAGACCTCTCTGTTAAGCAAATTGTAACTGATATTCATGGAGCTGCTCACAGTGGGATGGAGGAAAGGGAAGGGCTAGGCTAAAATGTGCTGCTTTGAGCCCGGCCAAACTGGGCCGGAAGATAATGATCTGGAAGAACGCTTTGTAAGAGACAACAGGCACAACAATAAGGCCTTAGGGGAAAGAAAACTCTATATATATATATATATATATATATATATATTGATGGAATACTATTTGAATTGTTATTCTGTATATATATCCGACCTCAGGCCGCATCTCCTAGCTAGAGAACATCACAGTATATTCCATAAGAAATTATGTTTAAATCAACCGCAAAAGGTGCTTAATTATATCTCTATGAAAAGTGTGAAATACCAACTGAATTGTGTGCTATTTCCAATTCAGGCATTTGATTTATGCCAGTCCTCCTTCCCTTTTTGGTCTGCCCAAAGCCATTAATATATCACCTTGTAACATATACCTTTATATTGCTGGCATATCCCATCGCAATGGAGGTGCAGCTAGAGTGTTATTAACATTAACATGCTATTGCAATATACCACGGGACCAGGGGAAACATCCGTAATCACATATCTCTTCCAAAATAAATACATATATGCAGAATATTTTTATACTTGCTGCAAGATAGTTTTGATATTAAGCCGCAGAATCTACACTTTAATCGTCTCATCTTGAACCTTCCGGCATAATATCTGAGATTTTTGTTCCGTTATCTGGTATGTGTTTGTCTGACACTGTCAGAAAAAGTTCTATTAACCTGACAAATGATTTGTTTTCTGTTACTGGCGTATTTCAAAGTCTGCATATCAATGTTTTATGAGAATGTGATTTAACATACTGCCAAAAATGTTGACGATATGGAAAAGCCCACAAACGGGGCTGTCAGTGGCTAATCCTCTCTGTCTGATCTTTGCTCCCTGTGCTCGACATCAGTGCCCCCCCCTCCACCCGCACCAACCAAACTCAGCCACCAGGGCTGAGAGAGGGGATTGCTGTTTTAATTAGGCCAGTGTACCTTTAGCTCCCTGGATTCATGAGCACCACGTCCTTTTTCTAATCAAAAGGACTGTATAAGGAGTTTGTTGGTGTTTCTTTCCCAGTCGGAACATCGCAGGATGAGGTACAGCCTTCACTAATGTTAACACATTCACTTTGTAGTCTGGGGTGCGGCTCCCCTCTTGTTCCCCTCCCCTCCCCTCCCTCTCAAACCCGGGCTCGTTTCGTCGGCACACCGTTGGCCCTCCCCCTGACGCCCCCGTGGCGAATCAGAGCACCGGGGTTATTTGGTTTGCTGCTGCAAAAGAGGTGGAGGTCGACTGTACACCGTCCAAGTGTTTCTTTGACTCCTGAAATTGGCACCTCCCTGAGTCTCACTGCACGCTCCCCCTTTCAACGTCCAGCTTGACAGGGGGGGCTTTGATTCTGAATGTTTACATGCAGGCGCTGCCCGGCTTCTCGGAACCCGGGCTCACGTCCCCCCGGCTCCATGGCCCAGCTCTGCGATCTGACGTGCCTCAGACAGGCCCCGTCGACCGCGATGAGCAATTAGAAGCCAAAATCGCACTGCTGCCGTGCCCTGCTCCTCCTATCCTACCTGCTCTATTCTCTGAGCACCAGTCAGACCCAACTCTGGTGTAGACAGGAGGCAAAGAGCGAGCAGAAGCATTCTGTCAGCTGATGTTACGGGGGCCAATGAATGATGCTGCCTGAATGCATCCAGTTCCTCTTTGAGTAGAAAAAATCCCACTCCAGCGTGGGCTGCCTACTCTCTCCCAAAGAAGAGGCATATGGAATGTTATTAAATCTCTTTTTATTTCACATTATTTTTAGTCTAGATAAAATTGTACATTTCTCAAGTCAAAATAGACAAAATAAACTAAACACTTCTTTTTTCAGCCAGAGATGACGTATATACGTTCTTAAACTCCTTGTTTGGGTTTATATTTCAATAATCTTTGTTTCTGGTAGTTGATTTTTAGACTGTTTATCTGCTAGAGAACTTTGGCGGTGTCCAGGGACTATTTTGTACAGAACATCAGTCAGTTATCACTCACAGACGGGCAGACACAGGTGTCATTTCAAATTGCACATTGCAGTCTTTGTGTAAGTACAATACACAATGTGAAAACTGGTAACCAAAGAGTAAAGTACAAAATACCACCACCCGATGACTTGCATAGTACTGCACGGGGACGCGAATCGAGCGTCCCTAAGGGTATGTGGAGCGAGCGCTCCCCCAAAACCATTCCCGGGATCGCGCTGTCTTTTTTATTTATTTTTACCGCTTTTAAAGCGAATGATCGGGGGGAAGCGGCTCCGGCCGGTGCGCCGGAGCGGACCTGGCGAGCCGCAGACGGCAGAGGGAGCCTGGCGTCCCTTCAAAGACGGCGAGAGGCTCGGAGCGCCGGCGCCGCGGACGGGGCTGCGCTGACGTCATGGGCTCGCTCGCCGCTCGCAGAGAAACAAAGTATCGGGGAGAGCGCGGCGCTGCAGAGCGGGGAGCGCGCCGGGCTGCGGAATAAGGGAGCCGCCGGACACTTTGTACAACTTTAACGAAAGTCTGCGGACGGACATGGATACGGCGCTGCTTCGCTCCCTGCTGCTCCTGCTGCCGATCTGTGGCGCCGGCTCCCAGTTCACGGCAGGTAAGTTGGAGTCGTTTGCGGAGCGCGTCGGCAGCGTCGGAGAAAGTTGGCCGCGGACGGGTGCATCAGAAAAAAGAAAAGTTGTCTTATTCATTTCATGCGATTTCGTACAAGAATAAAACCTAGCGTTTCATTACGTTTCCGTTTAAATATGTCTCTCCTTTTAAGTGCGATCTAGGGATAGATTTTACCTTTAGGGAGAGCCGTAACTGCTGAGTATAGGTGGGGGGAGGAAACTTGTTGTAAGCTGCGTTTTAGCTGCAGGTAAAACACGCAAAAGCAGGATATGGGTTCCTTCCAGCAGTCTTGCTAACACGGGACGTAATCGGATCATGGACCTGCTTACCGTTTGGACACTTTACGAAAACGACAAGCAGAGAGGGGGAGAAATTAAAATATTAACGAGATTTTCTTCCCGAAAGTAGTCTTCGAGATTGATCAGAAGTTGGACAGATATGACGGCCTTAAACAAACACTGGTGTGTAATATCACAACTTTTGGAAAAAGATCCAGCCATGGACTTGCTGATAAAACTCGTTTATATTTTAGGCTGTGGACGGCTACACCGCTTACTCTTTCTAAACCTTAACCGAAATGTTACTTTTAATTCATTATACGTAAAATCTTTATGTATCCGGGAATAACCCTAATGAATTTTTCTCTCTTGAATTTGATTAATTTAAAAAAACAGGTAGAATTTCTTCAGTTACTATGTGTAGGTGTGATATGGAAACACCTATTTATTTAGTATGTTTGCCACTAGGGTTATAAATGTAGACCTGCAAAACAAAACCCTGCCTTAAAAATCTTACATTTATGCCACTGTTTTCAATGCAGTTTGAGGGAGACCACTTGCTGTTTCTGGAGAGGAAAAGGTTACGCCAGACGGTCTATTGTTTGTAAAGTTTGCGTCCGAGATTACATTAAGTGTCTTGTAAACAACGTACACATCAAAGTGGTTGTTATTCTACTAATATTTTTGTATACGTATACTCCATTTGACTGTCTGATACTGGTTACTCGATATTTTCAGTGGTAATGCGCCGCCAGATTAGGGGGTAACCGTTAACCCCCCTTCCAGGCTGTAACCCCCGTTGCTTTAGGAATGTCTCATTATCAGCCACCTACCCTCTAAATGTGACTTCCTACCCATCCCCTTTAAAGGGTAAAAGCTGTAAAAAATCTTTGCTCCTAGTTGTCTCTAAACGAAGTTTTGTTTGTCGAATGCCGTCACGTCGGGCGTGTTTCCTTATTCTCTTTCTTTGTGACAATGTCGTGTAAAATGAAGGTGAAGGGAGGAGTCACGTGGCCTGAAGGTATTTAATACGGTAACGTGGAATAACAAGACGTTTAATAGTTTTTTTTTCAGTGCATGTATTCATCAAAAATCCATTGATCATCAATTGCTAGAACTACCTAAAGTAGAAAATAATCGCACACCATATTTTTTATGTGATTGACTAAGAATATATTGATTTTAATAGGCCGACATCTTCACCGTTGTCTAATCTCTAAACCTGGTTATCGCAATGCGGATTGAAACCGGGCTTCAAATCGGATTCGTCTTCCACTCCAGATGAGCGCCAGTGTCCCCACATCTGCTGGAATGTATCTAACATCATCAGGCTAATTGACCACCAAGGGGAAAAAAGTATGAAATACAGCTGTCTATATAATTGCTAGATAATTAATCAGAAAGTCTTAACCATGGACTAATTACATTAGTGTAATCAAAAGCACAAAATGACAAATGGCAAATTACACTTTTCGGAGGTTGATTAGCAAATGGTGTAATTATGCTTGTGGTATTGTGGAAAATTGCTGGGAAGATTCCTGTATGTTTTCTGCCACGTTCTTAATTTAAGAACCAAATCAGCAGGATTGGAGCAGGCCTACTGTCAATCCCTGGTACCTATGGGCAAGGTGGAGAAATGACACTTACTGAGCTGCTCCAATTCTGCATATAGCCTGAGCTCTTGAATGTGGTAATGGTGATTTTGCTTTGGACAGTAGGTGGCATAGTGTTTAAAGTGGTGCCCAGAATACCAGGCATTTGCAAGTTGTCTACATTTAGAAAAGCCAGTCTCTCAAAGTCACACTTTAAACTGCTGGATAAAATGCATTTATTTTATATAAGCTAATTTCTGTAGTATAATTATGTATGTGTGTGTGACTACCCCGTGTGACCCGTTTAACAACTTGGGCCTCTTTATTCTTGCATGCTTTTAGTCAAAGATTTTTTTTAAAACTGTCTGTATTTATACTTTGAGCAGGTGGAGTTCAAACAGCCCTGCAATTTCTTTAAAAGTGAAATTGGGAATAATGTATTCTCTGGGGATGGTACTCTTTGGAGATTTTCCTTTGGAAAATTAAGTTGTTGCCTTGGCAATGAAATGACTGGCCAGACTGCTTATATGTCAAGGAAAATATTTTTTCGCAATGAATTTAGTATATGAAGTGTCATCTCATGTACGCACTGGATTTTTCCCCCTTGGTTTTTTTGAGTAAGCCATTTACGTGTCCTTGAAATTATTTTATCTAAATCCCATTTTGAACCTTACCTACAGGCTACATATATTTAGTATTTAATTTGCTAGGTAAAAAAAAAAACAGTTGGTGAACAGTAAGAAATCGGATTTTTTTGTGGAAATCTCGCACCGAAGCAGTTCTCCTGGCGATGTGATTTATTACATGCATTAACGGCAAGGTAATCTCGGATAATCATACGATGAATCAGTGACTGTGATTAACCAATCGGAAACGCCGGCCCCGATACTGACTGCGCGTTCCCGAGGGGACGCGAGCCGCCACCGACTCGACGGCGCAGCCGCAGTTGCGCTGCGAGCCTCCTCGGAACGACCGGGTCGTTCGCGGGCAGAGCCGCCCGAGAGGCTCGTCCGGAGTTCAGGCGTCTCAAATCATACCGCGCTCCGGTATAATTAAGCTGGAGAGAGCGGGCTCTGGCGCAGCACCCCGCGGTCTCATACAGGCCACGGTCTGGTGAGCACGGCGGTGCGCAGGGGAAGACCGGGGCTCACCGCGCTGAAGCTGCTGACACGGCAGTGCGCACCCGCGTCTGCCTTTTATTGCGAATTGGGCAGGAGAAGTTGCTTATCTCAGTATGTGCAAAGGGGGTCTTCCATGTGTTGTTCTCCACCCCCTCCCGACGTTCTCGACAAATCTGTTTGTAGCCTGCCATGTACTAATTTAAAGTAACCAAAAAATACCCCCTATAAATCAATACCTGACTGTGCGTCAAGTGTTTTTTTTTTTTTTTTTTTTGCACAGCTATAGACTTTTAATTTCGTTCCTCAAAATACAGCAAGCACTGCATAATCTTCCCTTGGGTTTAATTCAGGAGTGCATTGTACATGCTTTTTTTCCCAGCTTGTTACCATTTTAAGATGCTTTTAGAAAAGTTTTTAAAAAAAGTGTGTTAATGGTTATAAAGTAAGTGTTTTTGTTAGGATTGGAGTAGGAGGGTCAGAGGGATTGAAGGGTAACATTTAAATTGGGGTAAATGCCCTGTTTATCTTTGACTGGTTTGAATGAGGGCCGTTCTGTTTGACGGAATGAGAGGATCTATTCAGGCTTGTCGCTCTGAGTCTGCGAGTCGTGTGCGCTCGGCCCACCCCCCTCCCGTTGGCTGCGATTTCTGTGCTCCGTGGAAGCGTGTGTCAGGCTTGTGTCTCTGCCAGAGAGTGCCACGCCGTGGCCCCTTTGAGCCTCTCCTCCTGGTGCCAAGGATTGGTGTTGATGCTCTCGTGGGCACACTGGTTTGGTGGCGCGTCCCTCACGCCCACTCGCTGCTCGGGGGGGGGGGGGGGGGGGTGGGGGGGGGGCCCCCCCCCCGGTGGCGGCCCGGGGGCGGCCCTT
>JAODKM010000005.1:45846-56616 GCA_026780845.1 Petrocephalus sullivani | reverse complement strand
ATTTGGGCTTTGTAACTATCGCGGGCGCGTGCACAAAGTGAGACTATGCAAGTCTGCCTTGAATAAGTCTCGATTAGGCATTGCAGAATTATTTTAACAAATGTGACAAAAGGGGCTTCTTTGCCCTTGCTGTAGGGAGATGATGTTGTAGTGAGATGTAATACCTCTCGCTCTCGTCAAACACAACTCTAAATCTGGGAGAATTGCTGGTAGCCTGACTGCATTAAATCATTCTGAGTGCCATTCAATCTTGACATTTAACCTTGGTGTCCCCCCCCACCTGCACCAACCCACCCCCTTTTTTCAGCCTGTAGGTTGTAGACAGAAATAGCATTGGCACATTTTTTTTTTTTTTTTTTTTATAACGTCAGTTTGGGAAATCTGACAAATGTGTACACTAGTCCTTGATGTCTGGATGGATTGTTTTTTTCCAAATCATGGAAGACATTCTAGATTTAATCTTAAGAGTTCAGGTAGCAAAATTGTCTGTAGATTTTTCATTACATTTTACTTTGAATCCAACCAAACTGGATAGCCATGAACCAACTGTCCTAGCTTATTCCAGAGCAACATACCTCAGATTTAAGAATACAGTGAATTCCAGGCTGGAGAGTCAGTTGTTAAAACTATGCAGGTTTGAAATATTCAGGTTGGATGGCATACGAAAGAATGTTTTCTGGTTCAGTGATTTGATGTGTGACTGTATGAAGGCCGGTGTTGCTTATAAACGGGGTGGGGGTTAGGGTTAGGGTTAGGGGCAGTTTCGTACCTGGCTCGCTTCAGATGTACTGTTCCATTGATTGTATCCATTGTCCTGCGAGTCTTTATCAGTCATTATTATTATTGGGAATGGACAAAAGTGTGTCTGAAAAATGGGTTGTAAGCTATTCGCTTTCTAAAATCACTTTCAACTTGGTAAGTGAATGTCAGATTTTCTGCAGATGCAGTTAGCCTGCTAGTCAAAAATGAGCCGGCACGGGGCTTTCAGCAGTTAGCTAACAAGAAGCGCGGAGCTGTCAGTAAATTTTCCTAGCTATTAGCTAGCAAATCCACTGTGATCGCAGAGCCTCGTCTCGCATTTTTCAGTTATGATATTGATTCTGCGGCAAAAGTCATCTGCAGATTTTATTGATCAACTCTTTGCTGTCTTTCTAGTGCTCCATCATCAAAAGTCACGTTTTTGAACATGTGCAGAAGTTGATTGGTTCAAATTGTATTTGCTAATGTGTCACATAGAGGCAAAGTGCTGATAAGTTTGCTTATAGTCTGGACTGCTGCTCCAGTTCTGATTATGTAATTGTTATTGTACACCTGGGCTATGTCCTTATTACTTTTTATATATATTTTTTTTTAAACACAAGGCCATAAAGTCAGCTTGAACAGTGAAGTGCATTAAAAGTGCTTGCACTTTTACAGATCACTGTTGTCAGCAAACCCCCCCAAGAGTAACTTAAAAGCATATGTGCTGCATCTCCTTAAAGTAACACGATACAAACATAAAATTTTACTCAATCTACCTAGATTGTGCGGGGTCCTTTAAACTATAAGGTTTGTTTGCTAAATTACATGTCATGATTCAGTTGGACAACTACATCTTAATTATGGTTTTGAATCTTTAAATAAGGTTTTTTTGGATTCTTAACAAAATGTTAAATTTTTATTCACTTGGTCGATTTTTGAAACGATAGTGTGGGCACCCGCGTCTGTGGAGCCAGTACTTTTCTAAAGAGACTCGTAAACTACTAATAATAAACTCACAAATCAGATTTTTTTTTTTACATAACTGGAAAGCAAAATGCCAGGTGGTTTTAAATTATGGACATCCCTGTTCAGGTATATTTGCCTTTTTGAGGAGTCCTTGCGTCTGAGTTGTTGTGATGTTGTGTGAAAGTGTCAGTGATTTCCCAAAATGTGTCAGTGATTTCCCAAAATGATTCCAGGAAGAGATGAGAACATGTTCGCCTTTTGCCCGATGTGCCCATCCTGCTTAATGTGGGTAATTGTCTATTTGAGTGATGATATGCTGGTGATTGGGGAGTGTCTTTGAATGCTGCAATTAATAAGATTTTCATATGCTATCCGTCAAAGTGGGTTTTAAAGCATTTCAGATTGGTTACTTCCAGTTTGAATCAGTCATGCCGTGATTGGTCAGTGCATGGTAATCCTTCTCACAATGAGTTTCATAGCTTAATTTCTGCCATCGTTAATTTTTTGTGTGAATGAATAGATTAGGAAATTAATATGGATAACATCTGTCAGGCATTGCAATAGCATGGTGAATTTGGTCATGTGCAGTCATTATTTTTCTGCATCTGACCTTGGCATTCAAATATTTGATGATAATCAATGGCTTAAAATGAAGATAAATAGACTTCAGGTTACCCAAGCTGAATCCATGAAGTCATGGCACCATGAACAATCATCAGCGCAGAGTCATAATGGATAGTAATAAAATCCCATTACTGATTAAATTAAATTATGATTAATTGAAATTATGACATAGTTAAGGTCATGAGGCAAATTTTTTTAACATAAAGAAGCTTTAGCAGGCATGATGTGTAAATGGTAAATGGAGCAATGAAATATGAAATTTCAACTAAAACTAAATATGCCGCCCTAAATTTGTCTGAGTGTCGATTGACTCAAGATGACGCGATGGTGTTTTGCCTTCTATATGCTGAAGTACGTATGAGTCACTGGATGTTCCCCTTTCAACACCTACTTTCATTTGGAGTAATATGCCTGCAAACAATAGCTTGAATTGAGTGACACACTGTATTTGTTTCAGATGGTGAGTGGTGTAACTTGAATGGGGAGGGTATGTGGTGTGATTCATTCACATTTACTCATCATACTTTTGTCTAAAGCAGCACACATTTGAGAGAACCGGGTTTGACTGGCCCTGGAGCAATTAGGGTACATTTCCACTGCGCTTTTTCATAAGAATACAAAAAGTAAGGTGGTACTTGTAATGCTCTTCCATTGGTGTTTTAAAAACTGCTGCCATTGCTGAATGTCAATCATCGCGAGGTGGGGTATTTTGTACTGAATTCGGAAAATGGCTTCAGTGCATAGGGCTGGGTAGTTTGCAGTATTAATGCCGACATTGCACGTTATGCACGTGTGATTCTCACATTGCAAGGACTGTGATATATAGCGGGGTTAGGTTCATACTGTATGGACATTATAGCATGAGGTGGGGTTTCGGTTAAATACTTTTGTCATAGGAAACAAAACTTGGGAAGCTTTGCAATTTTAATGATTGTTCCATTTCAAGACTATCCAGGGTATGGTTAAAAAATCAGTTTAGTTGGCCTCTGCTGCTTTTGCATGTGTGCTGTGTGTGCTCCCCGAGTAGCCCATAATCATTTCCATCCTGGCACTTTAAATCATTCCTAGACAGAAATTTGTATAGCGCTCCCTTTGCTTTATCAATATCCCAGTATTTATTGCAACAAAATTACACTGAGATGCAAATGCAAAGAGGAGCAAATGCCAGTCCTGGAAAAAGTATCCCAGCTGGTTTGGAATCTTTTCTACTTGGAAAGGGAAAGGACTCAATATTTAGTACCAAAAATCTAGTACCTGGTGCAGTTAGGGGTTGGGGCCTTGTTCAAGAATCCCAACGGTGAAATTACGTTGCCATCCATGGGATTTGAGCTGGCAGCCTTCAGATCGCGAGCGGAGTGTCAGTGTCCTAACCTGCTGTCCCACACAGCTCTTCAAGTCATGGATGCTTTATGTACAGAGGTATTGCTCCAATCTCCAGTGGATTTTGCTGTTTTATCCTTGGAGAAGGTGATGGTTCCATAATAGCCTGGCAGATTGAGTCTGAAATGCAAAACTATAGAATGCAGTGATGTGTGTCTGTTCCCAACGTATGGGAAATAACTCTTAATATCGCCCCCATGTCTAGATCAGACTGTAAATGGAGAATGTCCACAGTTTAGAGGGCCGGTATGGGGGGCAGGTCACACCACCAGCGCCGTTGCTCAAGGCTGGATGTGTGTCAGCGCACGACTAGGCAGATGGCTTCAGTGGCACACAGGATCGGTATCCCCACCCCCTTCTGTTGGCTTTAAAATGACAAGCAGGCTTTGTTTGTTTTACAACCTGGCACAATGTTCCATTCATAGCATGACGATAACATTTATGCCTGGGTGCTTTGTTGGTTAAAGTCGAAGAATTCATGGCGACCTGGGCTTCTGAGCTACTGCCAATTTACGCGATTGGATGGACGGACGGACGGTGGAGAAGCCAGCAGGAGGTGTGCATGCAGGAAGTGGGCATTCGCCTGATGGGATAAATTATGGTTCTCAACTGGCTTTTTGGACTGGATCTGAGAAGGCTACTAGGACTGGGCTCTTCCTGCTCCTTCCCTCTGTAGCATGGTCTCTGGTTACTTTTATGATGCTTTCAACATTGCATTTTAAGCTGCTGCCTTGTTTTTGGATCTAGCCAAATAAACCAGGAATAAAGGTGACCCATTATACCAAGTACACAGTCCCCCGTCTGTCTTCACATGGAGCAGAAGCTTGGAAATAAAGGGCTGCTACACTGGTTGTCTACAGCTGTCATTAAGTAAATGTTGAGAACCGGTATAGGGTGCCGATATGTTACCAGTGTCCCAATCAGAGAAGTTTTCCTCTGGGAAATGACTCTCCCATTGGCTGATTTAACACCCAAGCTCCTCCTTTCATCAGCACAGACATGCCTGCAGTTGTTGATCCTGTGCGGTTTTGTGAACTCAATTTTGGAGTGCCTGATTTTAATACTGTGTAAAGCTGAAAATGGAATTCTTACATTATAGAAAACCTCAATAGGGAATTTCTGAGACTTGAACAGAATTCATTCACAAGTTCAGCAGCTTGATTTATGTTTTTCTGTGTGAGTCCAGGAGTCGGCCCTCCAGCCCGTTTGGTGTGTGACGCGGCCATATGGTCGGGGGACCGGCCTCCGTGAGCGGGGAGGCTCACTCCAGATGGTTTCAGATGCTCACCTTGTCCAGCTGATAGGCAGCAAATGCTGCGGCAGGTCCCCTGCACCTTATGGCTGTCTTCACCCGAGGCTGAATTCCTTTTTATAGTATTTATTTATTTTTACACTCTAATACCAATTACATTGTCTGCCACAGCAAGGGGCTTATAGTGGGCCATTAGATTTTGTTTTCATAAACAGAGTTGCTGATTACTGGGACGCATTTCCAGTTTTACAACAGTTGGGGAATATGGTAGGAATATGGCTTAATTAGTCAGGCTCCGGAAGGTTAAAAACACTGTGCGGAGAGTAAAAAGGTGGATTTTTGGGAGTACCCTTATCAGGACTGAAAATGAGCTAATGGGTAGTTCTGGAATGATGGGGGGTCAAAGCCCGAAGATTTTCTCAAGGCAATCCTCTGGCTTTCTTTGGCCTTTATATCATGGAAATCATGCAGGCTTTCAGATGGTCTCTGTGGCTGTGTCATGATTTGATTTGCCCTGATATGCTGTGCATGCTCAGTCCTGTCTAAGCTTGTGATGTTGCTTGTGTAATAAATGTACTTCTTTCTCTGCTTTCTTACACATGCAGTTTTATTTTATTGCCCTAAAACAATAGGAATCTCTCTTGTGCAGACCTAGATCCACAAAATGAATGTTGTCTGACTGAAGAAGTCCAGCTCAGCTCTTTCATGTTTGCCCCAGTTCTGTTTGGTCAGCAGTCTTTCCAAACTTTTGTGTGTATAAATTACTTTTTGTTTGTTTATTGTATGAATATGGTGAAGGCCCAATTGTCCCTTGGATAGGGTGGGGGGTCTACGAAACATGGAATGGAGTGTTGGTCTGGTGAATTTGGGCATTGCAGTGCCTCCCACAGATGCTCTACATACTCGGCCGTCTACATGGGAAACGAGATTCATTGGACCATGTGACCTTCTTCCATTGCCCCAAGGTTCAGTTCCGATGATTGCAATGGAGAAGCAGGCACTTTCGGGAAGTAGGGGGTCAGCATGGGCACTCTGACTGGCCTGCGGCTACATAGGGCTATACACAAAAGGGCTCGATGCGCTGTTTGTCGTGAAGCATCATTCCTGTCATCATCAGAATTAATTACACAGGTCTGCAACCAAAAAATTGCATAGGATTTTTTTTTGACTGTTTATTTTACTCACCGAACCCGGTAAAAATATATTTAAAAAATTCCATCTCGTCAGGTTTTGTTGCAAAACTCATGTTTTTACTGTAATCAATCATACAATTTCCCTTTTTAAACTGAAATCTGGTATCCTATTCTTGAGTAAAAAAAACCATATCCATTAATGATTTCTTACATTAATATTTCTAAGAGCGAGACTCGAGAGAAAATATGAGGAATTGAGGGGGGTCATGGGGGGTGGGGTACGGTGGGTTTGGCACAGACCAAGAGAGTAAATGCCGTGTTAAATATATCATGAAGGAATAGTTTTGTTTCATTTTTCAATTATAAGAAACTATGTATAGTTAATTGTAATAAAATATTGATTTTTTTCATTGCTGTTTTTTTTATGTAAAAAAACTACAAATAAAACTGTATGCGATGGAGGGAAATGGAGATTATTTTTGGATTCGGCACCCTAAAAAACACAAGATTTACCAAAAATCCCATGCAGCTGGAAACTTTTTTTTGCAGACCTGTTTATTTGCCATTTGTGCCCCCGTGACCCTTCAGACTGGTTAGTGCTCATGCCCATCCCACATCGCCAAGTCCTGGCCACCCAACACCCTGTCCATGGTTCGTGGCTTTTCCCTCCAAGGACCGCTCTGAGTAGGTACTCGCCAAGGCTGGCCGTGAGCACCCTGCAAGTCTCTGTGTTTCGGGATGCCCTGACTCACTTGTCGGGCCATAACGATTAAGCCGCTGTCAAAGTTGCTCGGATCTTCATTCCTGCCCATTTCTTCTGCATTCAGCATGTCATTCTACCTGAATGTTTAGCTTACCGTCTAATACATCCCAGACCTTGACACTGTTTTTGCTAGGTAGTTAACATTATTTGCTTCACCTGGGGGTGGTCACAATGATTTGGCTGATCTGTGTGTGTGTGTGTGTGTGTGTGTGATCTTCATATGCCCGTACATACAGTAGACTGTGACGGCCTGCCAGCTGATAAAGTCCTTTATCTGCATCATACAGCCCCTTTTGTAATGTATAACCAGAATAAACACAGGTGCCAGGGCATCCAAAGTCCAGCAGCACCTTTGCTGATCTTCCCATGCAAATGAAAAATCATCCTCCTCCAAATGCTTGCAGTCAAGACGAATATCTTTCCCTATCTGAAATGAAATCTGCCTCCGTATTGAAATTCCTTCTCGGCCCAAACTGTCTTTTTATTATGCTATATTTTCACGTGATTTATATAATAAGGCTGTCTTTGCCGGCATTGCCATTGGAGTTCAGTGTATTTGAAATGTTTTCAGCCTGATTTGTAATTTTACTATTAACTAACTTGCTGTATAAAAATCCGTTTTAATAGATACGTGAATCTGTCCGTCCGTGAAATATACATTAGATATTTCCACTGAAAATCCTGTAGTTTAAGAAAACGCAGAAATGAGAAATATTCAAATGCGGGACACTTTTTTTATTTTTGGTCCCGTGACCCTGCAGATTTGACTTTGGTGTAGCTCGGGGCAGTGATGGCCCACCATTCTCCAGTTTTTTATTTATTATTATTTAATAATCACGTGATATTGTGACCATTGTGGTTTTAACGGGAGTCGTGCTGAGGGAGATTAACGTGCCTGTCCTTTGTCTTTGTATGGAGGGTGCTTTCTCTTATCAGGGGTCTTCTGTCACTGTCCATTTTGACGTAACTAATGAAAATGGACCCCCCCCCGCCCTTTGTTTATGGGGCTTATCTACTGCTCCCCAGAGACCCATGCTGAAACATGGGTGTACTGGCCATGTGCAGTCAGCCAGTCTCCTCTAGGGGCAGCTCCCGACCTACGGAGGTTAACGGGGCCTCGCTCCATATCCTAAGCTTCCGTAGGCTTCCGCTTGAGCCACAGATGCGTTTTAAGGACAGGAGCGGGCCGCCGGCCGCGACCTTCATGCGTCGCGTCGAGAACAAAGACATGGGGAAAATGGAAATAGCGGCGATGGGGGATGTGGTCGCCCCCCCCACTTCAGCTTTAAGTCTGCATCTAAATAACCCGGGAGGAGCTGGGAAGTGGCCGTGTCTCTGTGTGTCACCGGGATGCCTAGAGGGGGAGGGGGCCAAATCCTTTTCAGCGACGGGCAAGTGTAAACAGCCTTTTGGACTGAAAGGGCCCTGGGCCATTTTCTCTTATATCCGAGATGTCCGTCAAACCTCTGAGACTGTCCTCGGGCAGCGGAGCAATGAGATTGCCTTATGCCTGGAAATACATGAAAGGTTCTGGGGAGTGCTGGCTGTACAGAGGATTTCTGCACTAATGCCACCACAGAGTGAATACTAAAACTACCCCCCCCAAACTGGTATTTGTATATGGATATATGTCAGGGAACAAACGTTTGACTGTGTGTAGCAGCCTCTCCTTTGCAGCACATCTGTCGAATATTTGTTCAAGATCAATCCAAATAACTGCCCCCCCCCCCGCAGAACTTATCTCTCTGCCTTACGTACCACTCCGTGGGGTGAGTTATTCCCAAGGTCAGTGAGGTGACTTTGAAGATGGGTGGCACGCAAAACCCCTCGCCAGACCATAATACAGAGAGACCAGTGTTGAAGAAACGTTGGGCTAGAGCTATTACCTACTTAAGGGGGAGGTGGGGGGAGTTTGGGCAGAGGACACTCTAAATAGCACTGTAATGCAATTCAGCCTTTTGTGATTGGAGGGTAATTTCAGAGCCATGGTCCCTCTGGTGAGGACACAAAGACGGGTGGCATGTCAGGCCCCTGGGCTACGCGCTTTACCTGGATTCCTTACACCTTGTCTGCCTTACACCGCTTGTGCTCATTTCCTGTTCTCGCGTCGTTGGCGGACAGCGGGGCCCAAATCTGGCCCCGTGTGCTCCTCTCTGCCTTCGTCTGACCGGGAGGAGTCAGGACGGAGGCCAGGATGGACCTCCAGCTTTTGCCGATCTGTTAAAGGGGGCCTTTATTTCGGACATGACCTTCATTTTGAAACTATATTGGCCCGCTGTATGGAGGCATGATAAGTTTTAAACCCAGTTTTACTAGCTTATGTTGTGCTAAAGTATATGGCCTATGGTCTTTATTTTGGAAAATGTTACTTGTTCGTTAAATGTGCATTGCTATATATACAGGTGGCCGCTTGGAACGGTGCTTTCTTTATATAATTTAGGCTGCAGTCAAACTTGTATGTTGTTGGAGCTGCATTACTCGGAGCTTAAAATTAGTGCAGTTATTGCTTTCGTCAATCGATGCATAAATTTCTCTGAGCTACAGAACAGACGTGTTATCTTCCTACCTCAGAAGCCCTGCTAGGGGCTTTGCCAAGTGTTTGTTTGGTGGAGATAGTGTAAACCTGGCCTGGTGCATCCTAGAGTATAAGCTCTAAATCCTTGCAAAGGCTATAATGTTCTTTAGCTTAATGGCTGCGAGGTGGTCTGCCATGATGGTCTGTATTCCCATGTTGCTGCTAAGCTCGTATTATGTCTCAACACTCAGGGCCAGGCCTGCCGCTCGTGTTCTTTGTGCACATGTTCTGACATGGGCCAACTCAGCACTTGCATCCAGTCTGGGACCGTCCCATTGGCCAGTGGTGGCTTCTGAATTGTATTGGACAGAAGACGTGAAGTTATCAGATTTTATGGAAACAAATTCCCTTCAACACATAGATTAAAATGATTCTTAACTGTATGACGCGTCGATACAAATGTTTTCTTTCAGTAGAAGGTTAACTTTCATTTACGCACACAGGAAACTTGGTATGGGATTGTGGGGGGTGGGGGGGTGAGCACATGAAATCTGCATTTGAGCCCCGCACCACCACCAGAAAGTGCTTGTAGTCCGCCCCCCACCCCCACCCCCAAACATGCTTGGCATTCCTCAATCAGATCTGTTATTTTGAAACCTTTTTGCGAAGGATGTTTTTTCATTTCCTGAAGGCAGTATTGGGGGCGGGGGGGACTGCACCTGCCCAGTGCCGCAATAGCAGGTCCTGGGTGGCACGTGAGCTGACCCAGAACCCCAGCTTAAGCAGCTTAGCACTCGGGCCAACCGGAGCCCATACTCACAAAGTCAAAGTCCCCGTCCTGCGGCACCTTCCAGTTGTCAGGGAAGACATTCTTGGCCATGTGGTAGGGATCTGGCCTGTTCTGGTTGCAGTTCTCCTGGGCCTTGCCCTTCGGGTCCTGCTTGTCAAAGTAGTCCATGAAGGAGGGCCGCTGAGCTTGCTGGGAAGTAGCGTTTCCTGTAGGGGAAATCAGAGGTATGAAGAAAGGAGCAATTAGAAAGGTGCCAAACCATAAACACATGTATTTAGACTAAGGTTGCCCAATTCTGGCCCTCCAGGACCGGAATTGGGGAACCCTAATTTAGATTGCAATACATGCAGTCATATCAAGAGATGATGCCACTGTTTATTAAGCACATTGGGACAATCATGGAATGACATTAAGAGAATCATCAGCATAGTAACAGAACACACCCAGAGAATCATCACCATAATTCATAATTATAAGTCACTGCCGTTTAAACCTCGATAAGAAAACAGGTTCCCTAGTATGGTGGGGGGGGGGGGGGGGGGTATAGATTATACCCCCCCCCAGGGTAGCTGCAATACCGGCGCGCCGTGGTGGAGGGGGTGGCGG
>JAODKM010000005.1:20085-37474 GCA_026780845.1 Petrocephalus sullivani | reverse complement strand
CTTAATGATGTAACAGGTGAATGCCTCCCGTCTCCTCTAGAAAAAATTATTAGATAGGCTAAAAGAAAAACATGAAAATAATGTTGTGAAAAAAAAAAAAAAAAAAAAAAAAAAAAAAAAAAAAAACCACAGATCAAAAATACAATTTAATTACCGCAGGATCTACTGGTTGATGGCGACTGGTTAAGCGGCCTGCTCATCACTCCTGTAATAATCGACCACTTACTCCTTGTTTAGCGCTCACAAATATAATGGTAATAATATACAAATATACAAAATGTACTTAATCTACTTAAAGAAGCATAAAGGAAATGGAGTATGGATTGCTAAAGGGAAATTGTAAGCACAGCCGCAGGTAACACCTAGGCTTAGCAAACATTTTGCTTAATGACCTGGTTGTTGAAAGGAAACTGTCACTAAACGAGTGGTTGTACTTGGATTGCGTAGCAGATATTTTTGTGGCTCATGTCTTCTAGCTGTAGAATTTTATTTTTCTATTTTTTTTTTTTTTTTTTTTTTTTTTTGGAGTACAAATCAAATCACTTCCCGAAGGCCCTCCCTTAGAACTTTAACAATGGTTACAGACCCACTCAGGGTTGAAATCATCCCAGGATCCAGGAGTCCCATTTTTTTCATTTTTACTGTGCACCACAGGGTCTGTGTTTAAGCAAGGATTTTTTCAGCCAGGATCTCGCTAACAGATTTAAGTTGTTGTAAGTTGCTGTCCCAGCTTGAATATTCACTCACTTGCCAGATATTAAGTTACCTTCGGTTATCAAGGCCCATGAGGTGCTAAAGGCAAGCTTCAGTATTGGCACTCGCTTACAAACTTCATCCCCAGACGGTGGGGTGGGGGTCCTATAGTAAGTTGGCAGCCAGGAAGGGGCAGTTGGTTTGCTAAGTGGGTGCCCCCTCAATGGATGCCTCCCTGAGCAATCTCCCATCTTGCCTTTCCCAGGAGCCACCACTGATTTTACCCTGCACTGTACAGTGTTGCTCCCGGTCCTCTAGTGATTTTTTTTTTTTTTTTTTTTTTTTTTTTTTTGGGGGGGTGCAAGGCATTGGCTTCTGTGTCCTATCTAACTGCTCGGAGTTTTCCGGTCGAGCTGGAGCTGACTAGCTTGCCCCCACTCCAAGCCACCTGTGTGGATTGGCTGGTTCCCGCGATCTTGTCCCCTGTTACAGGGTCCCGGGCTGCCCCGTGTAGCGCAGGGGGAACAATGTGGGCCCTTATCTTAGGGCGCCTTGCGTGTGTGCGGTGATTTTCAAGTATATGCCACCTGCACTGTTTAAAACATAAAGCGATTGACTATCTCACTTCGAATGCAAAGAACTGCACTTGGATCTAGGCTGCATCGATTCCCCTGGTAGCTTGCTGTAGTTTTATTGTTCCAGTAACACATTTTTACAGTTGACATAGGACTGTGTGCAGTGCCCTCTAAATGTGATTTGTATCACGTTCCAAAAATTGACCTTGTCGATCATTATAAATTCTGTAGATGAATGGGCCTGGTCTTGGTAAGTACTGGAAATTTTTTAAAATATTTGGAGGGCAGCCCCCCCAAATGGCATTTAAAAACTGGGGGCATTCACAAAATTTTGCAGGCACATTTTAAAAAATGGTAATTAACGTATAAATTTTTTTAATGTCAAATGCGGCCAGATTAAAATGCGTACAGCAATCACCATCTGGTGCCAACATGAGTAAATAAAAGCCAGACTATTGCTGTTCCATAGAGAAGTGTGCATCCATCTGAGCGTGTATCTGTATGTGTCGTCAACTGCTCAGTGAGATGCTTTCTGAAATGTTTGATTTTTAGATTTAGATTCTGGGAGTCTGTGAAAATTTTGACTCTGCCCAGCCCTAGGTGGCCGTAAAAGTTGTAGGTGGTGTAGCCATGACTATGCCGGTGATCCATAGCTGTGCCCCCGAGCAGAGCGGTTTGTTTGGTTTGGAATGAATACCCTTATTAAAAAATAAAATTGGTCTCTGCTAGGGATTGTAACGGCATTGCATAGTAGTCAGGGCCGCTGCTGGCCAAATGGGTGCCCTATGCAGAAATTTACTTCTGTGCCCCCTCCCCCAAATAAGTGATGCACGGGCTTCATCTTGGGCTTTTTTTTTCTTTCGTTTCTCAGCGCCGGACTGTTGATGTCTCTTTCCAGGACCAGGCATATTGTTCAATTATCATTTTTGGCCAAATAGGCAGCCGTAACAGAGGTGAGGGCGCGCGCGTCATGTGTGCTTAGCCTACTCTGCGTAAAATGCAATATATACGTTTATATTTTTGTTTATTTGTATATTTATATTATTAATATTAATTTATTATAATATACAAAAAAATTTGAGCAGCTGGGATGGTGCCCCCCTGGGAGTTGGTGCCCCCCTGGGAGTTGGTGCCCTACGCAGACTGCGTACTCTGCGTTTAGGGAGCGGCGGTACTGATAGTAGGGCATAGTTACACTTACAAAGATGTACGAACATGTTGTGAAGAACTGTATGAATGTGTGTTAGAGATGGAAATTAAATTAATTGAATAAAATAAAACTGTTTATCTGTTAAATCTTGGGTGCACTTTTTGCCCCTCAATTGCAGTTTTTAGGGACATTCTAGGGCATTTTTTGCTATCTGCCCCTGTGAATTTGCACCGCTAGTCATGTTCCCATTAATCACTTGTTTTTTCTGAAAGTTTGCCAGTTTAACGCAATTCTCAAAATTCTCACTTGTGATCAGATGTGCCGTGTATTAAGGAACTGCTATCATTTTAAAGAGAGATGCTGCTTTACATCAATCTGAACCCACCAAAACCTTTTTCAATTTCCTAATCTTCCTTGGATAAATATTTATCTAGAAGTGATGGCAAAATGATTTCCTGAAGATTGGATCTGGAAGGGGAAGCCACCACTGCCGGGCCCCTGATCCACAGACGGTTGTAGGAACTGGATGGAGGGGGGGCTGCTTGTTTTAGTTATTACCAGTGCCAGGTCCATTCCTCCCACGGTAAACATGGGGAGCTCTGAGACACACATGTTTTTGGGACAATAGGTCTTTCAGTAGAGGTAGCTTTCAGGCTCTCTCCTAGCTGGCCTTGCATTCCTGAAATGCTTCCCCTAGATTTTCTTCCACTGAGAAGGCAGAAGTAAACGGCACGGTTGGTGTCTTTTTGAGTACATGGTTTGCCGATTCGGATCTTTTGGGTTTAAGTAAATTGCCGGTGCAGATAGAACCCTTAAAAAGCGTGTAATATGACGTGCTGGTGAACATCTTAATATCGGCCTCTTTGAGGCGGCTTTATATCTGTCTAAATGCGTTTCCACAGCATGAAAGAAAAATCAGCTCTGGAAGTACGGGTGTCTAAAAGTATAACTGGAACCATAAAAACAGGACTGGAAAGCAAGTGGAATATCTAAGTCTGCGTGGCATTCATGGGGCATAATCTGCCAGTTATGCAGATTGTCAGCTGCCATGAGGAAATGGTGACACATCCAGTCTTCCTGTTGCTTATGAGTACAGGTGAAGCCAGGGAATGGAGCATGTGAAGGCTTGTTAGAGAATGATACTGAATTTCCAGTGCCGGCTTTTGGTTTTGAAATGAACTGAAACTTCCTGGAACAAGGTGCCACCCAGCATGGTCATGTGATTGCTGAGCGATGCCTGTAAAAAGGATGGGGCTTTGGGATCTCCCTAAAGCATGCCGTCACAGGCCAGGAGTTTCTGCTCGTGTGGAGGCGAGATGCTGGCTCCTGCCGTAAACCCACAAGTTGTTTTAAGTGCTTTCTTCCTCTGCAATGTAAATTCACCTTTGTCGCGTTCACCTTTACCCTCATTTTAAGTAGTTTGCCGTCTAGACTAACTAGAGCGTTTCTCGGGGGGCTTTGGCAGTTCTGCTGTGGAATCCACACTCCCTGGACTGTTTGGACCTTTAAGGAAAACGTGGCTGAGACCTGGATGCCCGGCGTGTTTTAAGTCTGATCCCGGAGCGGTGGCGTGCATGGCCGCAGTGCTGGTAGCAGTCCTGGAACTGTCTCACCAGCTCCGCTGCACTGATGTAGTGATTACAGTTGCAATAGATGGCGATGCTCTCCGGGGAGTCTGCGCAGCACATTGCCCATTGAGTTTGATTGTTTCCATACAGCTGACACCATCCAAACACACGGCTAATGCACTTCAGACGCACACTCAGTCTAAACCACGTGTGAACACCCCACCCCCCTTCGTGGTGCTGGGAAATCAGTCTTTTTACCCGTTACCCGTGGATTTGGCATGCTTTATCGTGCTGTGCATATTTTTCCAGTAAACTGTGTAATGTGCATTTTTTTTTCTAATTTGGAGTTAGCCGTAAGTCATTTACAGGCTCTGCCTCTCTCCCCCCCTACCACACACACACACACACACACACACACCTATACAAATTGTACTTCCAAGAGGGCAGAGTGTGAAATTTGTTTATGAGGGACTATGAAGCAACGATGACCATAATGCAGAGAATCCCATTTTAGGGCAGGAATATTTGTTCAGGTGATAAGTGTATGTGGGTATTTGTTGAGAGGCTCTCTGATCCTGGGACATTGATTAATATTCGCACTTCGACTTACGATTGCCTCTGCGCTCTTTTATTTCTTGATGGGAAAAAGTTAGGGGGGTGGGAAATCTGGTGAAATTGCGCATCCAAAAAGACACTGCCTATAATTATATGCTGCCTCTTGATGACTTTGGCTCTTTTGTTCATAAAAGGAGCATGATAAAACTGAAGTGTAAAAGTGACTGCTTAAACGATCGAGTAGTGTACCTCTGAGTACAGGTGTTTTTGGGAGCCGGATGGGGGGTTGTGGTGCTCCTGTGGGTCTGTGTGTGTTCTGCTGAACATTTATCAGCTATTAATAAAATTATACCTGAATGTGAATTAGTTTAGATGGATTTTTGTTTCTGGAATTTTACAATTACCAGGTGAGAATGATGCTCATTCTCATTGGCTCCAGAGGGATTTGTACTTGTGATGCCGAGACCCGACCTCAGGGACGGCGTCGTGCGAAAGCCAGCTTGGAAACCAAACCTTGGGAAACGAAAATGTATTTTGCAACTTTTGTATCCTGACGTGCCCCCGTAAAGTTAATGACACAAAAGATGGCGATTTTTGGCTCCAGGGTTTCTCAGCTGAGAAGGTGGGCTGTGGTGCCTGTCTGCATGCGCTGGTCTGTGTTGCGGTTATTCATGTCCACGGAATTCCATGCAGCCGCGTTTCCCGGCCACTCTAATCCACAATGTTCGCTTCTGGAGGGATGCGTTTCTCTCGAGCGGGCTGCCGTGGCTGGCTTGTTAACCACCCGTCATCAGACTCGCTTCCAGACAGCGGCAGTAGATTCCAGCCCAGTTCCCTGTGCGGCCCGGACAGTAAACAGGCACTTGATTTCATCTGTCGAATGATGAGTGTCGGATTAAAAGAGAAGAAACATATTCTACGCTAAGCTGACTAAAGAATACAGCCAAGATATTCACTGGCTGGGTAAATTTTCTGAAAAGAGCGAGCTTTAATTGGAATGAAAACAGCTGGCTTGTTTGCTTACTTTTTAGCTGAATCTGTGTAATTTTAGTAAAGAATTCTGCAAGCTCTGCAGTGAAACCTTAAAGGTTATGAATTAATGTATTTGTTCATTGTGCACCTCCACAGTTAAAGGTGGAATATCTATCATTTCTGTTTGGAGGGTGCAGTCTCTTCCTCACCATCCTCCAGTATGAAGTGGAATGTGTCTATGGAGTCGTATCTCTTCATAGGGACACAGTGTTTCTGTGGAAAATGTCTACAGTATGAGCCTTTTAATCAAAGGATGGGTCTGAAACGTCAGAAGTCAGGTGCATGGCTGTTATCGGAAATGGCAGTAACTCGAGTTTTGAAAGGCGGTATTTTGTAACATCTCATCAGTGTCCAATTTGATTTCAAGCCCCTCGGTCAGATGAAAAATGTCACTAGTTTGAGATCGGGAATGAGAATTGTTGAAGTAATCAATTGTCAGATGAAACGAGTCAGATTAGATTTCAAGTTTGAGCCTGCTGGTTAATCTAAATTGGGTTTACAGTCCGCACTTGTACTCTGTTGGGGAATCTGGAGTAGCTTGCTGTAACCACATCCAGAGTTTGCTAAAATTTGTATTTGGAGGAAAATGATTTTTATAAGTTTTTAAAGTCAGTTTGGGGTCTAAAACCTGCGTTTGAACACTTGAACGGTACTCTATCGCCACTATTCATGCTGTGATGCATTTCCGCATGATGGGCAAGCGGGAGTTTAGTGTGTGAATTTTAGTGTCGACTAAAATATTTCCCTCCTGCTAATACGGGGAGAGTTATGCATGTTATTCTTGTCAAAAGCATTATTCTGAAACGTAATGGGAGGCAATTGAGTGTGAATGAAATTATCCAGTTAATGCGTACTTAAATTTTTTGTCTTGGAAAAAATACCTGAATGAATCCTTAGCAGTCTTTTTTTCCCCAGTTGAGATGCTTTTCCCCGCCATGGACTCTAGACCCAATTTAACCCCCAACTGAGACTATTGTGAAATGCTAATGTCTTTTTGATTCTTACACGGAAATCTTTAGGCACGTTTGTTACATCAGGTTTAAAAACCCTGCATTTATTTCCCTTTATTACAATAATTGTGCCAAACAGCCATGTTTTATGTATGCCTTGCAATACAGCTGTTGAGCCGCTTCTTTGGACGGGAAGCGAGCATTTGTTGCTTTGAGGTTTATCAGTCACAATAATTATTTTATTATGCTAATGAAGTACATGCCATTATTTCATTAGTGGGGCTCCAAATCTGAGTCCTTGGATAATAATGCAAATCATTTAGACAGTCTTTGCTGGTGGAGGGAATTTGTCTTTCTCTAGCTGTGAATTTGGTTGCTGGCCTACGTTCGGAAATGTGTCCGCTCACCGCTCGTGTCGTGTTGCATTGCAAGGTAACTGTGCCGAACACGGGCTTTGGTTAAATGCGAGCTGTAGAGCGCCTCTCTGTGTGATCACCTCTGCATTTCCCTGAAGGAGGCGAAACTAGGCCTAGTGGCCAGCCTTGCACGCACGCACGCACTTGTTCGCTGTCAGTGATTGAGTGTTCTGTTTTAGCTAAGGCGCACCAGAGGTAAACGAGGCTAAGTGGCCACTCCGCGGAAATATGAAAAGTGATAATGTGTTATAAATGGGTCCGCTGCTAATTGACATTTGCCACGTCTTTGTCCCCGTTATGTCTTCATACCGAAAAATTGCTAAAGTCGCTTCTGGAGCACATCAGTAGGCAGGATGTGCAGGAAGCTGCTACTTTTTACTGCTTTTATATAATGGCCCCCTTTGAAACGAATAAGCTCCGTCTTTAATGAAATTCTCTAAACGCAGTAGATTGTAAATTTGTCGTTCCACAGAAGTACAGGGCCTGAGTTTGGGGGGGGGGAGGGAAGGCAGTTGCTAGGCAATGAAAGTTCCGCGTGGCGCAGTCTAATGTGTCACGGTGATGACTGGCTATGTAGCGTTAACACCTACTGTGTTTGTGAGGTTTTATAAACGTTTACATTAACTGTGCGATAATAAGAGGGATTACTGCATTTCGCCTCGCTCTGAGACATAGGTGATATTTGGTCAGAATGGCTTTTCTCAATGTTTCTCAAAGCTCTGTAATAAAAATTGGCTATCTATATTTATTGCCGCATCAGCCCACTACAGAAGTTTGTGTGGTTGAACCCTTACCGTTGAACCGATCCCCACTCTCTTTTTGGTTTTGCGTGTATTTTGGTATAACGGAGGGGTGCCCAGTTCCAGTCCTGGAGGGCCAGAATCCAACAGTTTGCAGATTTGCCTGCTCAAACGCATCTCAATCAGGTAATTTACCAGGTTGAAGAGGCATGTTTAAGTAGGGTAATCTGCGTTGGATTCTAGGCCTCGTGGATTGGAGCTGGGCACATGTGGTATGTGGAATGTGTGTGTGTGTGTGTGTGTGTGTGTATATATATATAATATATATATATGCATGCATGCGCAAATGGGGACCTTCCATTCATTTCTATGAGAGAAACCCTAATCCCAGTCAGGACACCCTTAACCCCTACCCAGCCCTAACCTTAACCATAAGTAACCAACCCAAATACAAGGCTTTTGGCATTTTTACTTTTTTGATTCCATTCACAGATTTTTATAAAATGGAGGTTTTCCAAATGGGGACCTGAAAAGATGTCCCCAAAAGTAGGGAACTTTCAGATTTTACCACACTTTGGGGACATTTTGGTGCTCGAAAGTGATCTATGCAAACACACACACACACACACACGAGGGTCCATCTAATACATTTCTTGCATTGTGGAATCTCTGGATTTCTTGAGAATGTTTGTTTTAGAATGTAGTGTCTCTCATATAAGGTAATGCATTTGTTCTAAAGTCTGTAATTTTTCGTCGTTGACAGTTTGTTTGGGGAGGGATACATAGGTTTAGTCTGCAATCTGAGTCTGGAGCAGCACATGTTCAGGGTGTATAAACGTCCCAGTGGAAGAACAGTACTGGAGGTGCTAGTGGAACTGGTGACTTAAGTGAGATCCATGTTGGCAGGTCTCCCTTGGATGGCTCCAGCACGTTGCCCAGCAATATCTACACAGAGTTCCATGTGTTCCTATACTCATGATGTTTTTTTTTTCCTTTATGATGCAAAGGAAAATACTGTCATTTTGGTGCCTTTTACATTAAGGAAAACTTGCATACTGTAGCAGTATCAGGTGATGCTTGGTAACTTGCATTTTTTTTCTGATACACATTCAGAAATCCACTGTCTAGTACAAGCATTCAGATGTTCATATATTCTTAATTTAATTTGCACTCTGTATTCTTGCAGTCCTGGCGAGGGTCATTTCGCATAGCTGTATGCTGTGTTGCTATATATGGTTAGTATGACAAAGCCCCACTTGACTTGACACTTGACTTGAATCTGCCGGCTTCTTGGGTGAATTGAATATTTTTACTGAGTGAACTGAAGGAATTGATGTGGGTAAAATCAAACCAGAACAGGGGTAGCCCAACCCTGTGAAATGTTTCAGTGAATTCACCTGTTGAAACCAGTGTGACCTCAGCCTGATAACTGAGGTTCGGTCCGTGCGGACGTTTGCTATTGAATAAATACTGATCTGGCCTAGTGCGCTGAGCGGAAGACCATTTTTCTGTGTTTTTTTTTATTGCAATAAGGTAAATATTAATGATGTTACATTCAGCAGGATTTGAGGACGTGGAGGAATCTTATGAGCCGTAAACGATTTCCTAGCGCTGCAGGGGTTTTTATTTGCATATATTTGATCTGAGGGGTTCGCTTGAAACTCGGACTGTTGAGTCATCACCTTTAAATTAGAGATTAAACTGCAAAAAGTTGACAGAAGCCGTTAAAATTGAATCACTTTGTGTTATACACGCCCCCCTGCCCTGATTCTTGGTCTGTGGCTCTTGTAGTATCGTAGACGTGGGCCGTGTAGGGTGCAGTTGGTAGGTTCTAGAACATTCTGCTGTGGAGTGGTGTTGGGTTTCTTTCCAGTTTGCAGAGGTTGGCCATCTTCGGAGTTTGCCTGCTTCCTCCTGCCCTCAAACTCGCAGCCCTGCTTATTTATGGTCCGCACTCTGCACGATATACTTTGTTGATTTTAGGGCAGAAAATGTAGGGCGGTGAGTGTGTCTGCGTGGGTGTGCGTGGCCAAGTCGGGCTCCTGGTATTTTGTAATCCTCAAAAATCATTTACTGCCTTTGTCAAGGAAGCAAAATATTTGCTCTTTGACTTTCTGCAGTGTTAATTAGCACCAGTTATTTTCTGCATTAAAATGCAAATTTTGCCTTTTTTCCCTCCCCTATTTGATATTTCTGAATAGCTTAAAGGTCAGGAGTTGTACTCGGCAGATATTGTGACCTTTTACCGGTATTAAGCCTTTTCAGAGTAATAGGGCCGTGTGTTGGCTGAGACGCGGCGTTTGCGAAATGTTACCACGTTGTAAGGACGCGTAGGACAGTTGAGAGGCAGTGACTGAGTCAGGAGAAAGAGCCCGCTACTCTGCCCGACATGGTCTCTGTCAACGTCTAAAAGGGTCTTCAGTTCGCTGCAGAAAGCTTGGAGATTGTAGCGTGCCACACAATAAAAGGACCAATTTTGCATGTACAAAACCCAATACCACTTCTTTGGTTTTTTTGTGAGACTGAAGAGGTGAATGCTTGATCTGGAGCGCTTATCCCGGGAGGTGTGGGTCCTCCGGGTGTAGCTGCTGTGTGCATGAGGTCGCCGTCCCTCCCTGCTGCTCACGGCCTCTGGCAGTTTGACTTCCCGATGATAGATTATTTTTAAACATTGCTAGTACCATACTCCACCCCCCTCCCCCCCCCCACAGACTCCCATGCCAGCACTCTGCACTTCAGCACAGAATAACCAGTTACAAAAAAATCAAGTGCCACAGAAACCCAGGGGAATAACGGTCGACGATTGCGTGTAGAGCCCTTTCTGGGCGGTCACGTGCGCGACGGCAGTCCCTGATTGATGGCCACTTATAACAGACTTTGCCCATGTTGTCTTTCAGGGGGTTGTACGTTCGACAATGGCCCAGCACAGTGTGACTACCAGCAGGACCCCTACAATGACTTTGACTGGACGCATGTTAGTGCACAGGAGGTCCTGTACCTGTCTTCAGAGCTTCCTCAAGGTGAGACTCCCTTCTCTAATGTGGCTCCAACAAACCATTGCAGCTAATGTGGAGAAATTGTTTGCCTTCAAATCAAATTACATCCCGTAATTTAAAAGAAAATTGTCTGGTCACCTTCTTGAAATTTCATTACTCATTTGCAACTGTGCTTTCATATGGCACCTCTCATTACAGAAGAATGCATGCTGCTTGTAATATTGGGATGTAATACTGCTAAAGGGCCTTCTTAATTGTAATCACTGTCATACATCATCAAACACTTTCAGTACATTCAAGATTTCCACATCTTACTATAGTAGAAAGTATGGTTGCAATAGTAAGGGAGGATTTCACAGGATTCCAAACGGGTGACAGGAGGACTTCTGAGAAAATCCCTGACAGATGACTACCAGACTGCCTGTAATGCTGTGAGGTTTATAGCTGAGCAGGTTTATCATGTCTGCATCTTCATTTAAGTGATTGTCTGAGCTTTTGTTTGGGTAAATTCCCCGTTTCCAGTGGTTCTAAATCTTTACTCTTGTATCACCATGGAAAACTCCTCTTTTTTTTCCCCCTCAAAGATTCCCAGAAACCTTTGTGGTGATGATTTCTTGCCTGTGGGAAGGGCAGAGGATGAATTTCCAGTGCTGCTAGACCTCTGTGCTTTGGAAATGTCCTATCCCAGTTTTTGTGCCCAGTCCCCACAGGATTTAACACTGTCAGTTCCACAGATTTGGCCACCGGTGTCGTTGAACGAACACAGGCATCACATAAAGTACTAATGGCTGTATGGTAATGAACTTCAAACCAAACTTGGCTACTCCTGAAATAATGCGACCGGCTTTATTTAACTGTGCTTAAATGTGCTCTGGCAGCGCATTGAAACAATATTCAAATTGTCATCATTCAGATTGTCAGAGTTGTGGATATAACAATGCTTAAGGCATGAGTCAGTGGCGTATTGAGATTGGGTGGCACACGGTGTAATAATAGAAAGCCAAAGGTCTGTTTATGGGCGGACAAATGAAGCCAAATTAAATATTGGGGTGGGGTAGATGTCCCCCCTCCTCCTATGCCCCTAGTGTGAGTGAATGTTGTGTTTTTTGCCCTGATGAAGCCATGGTTTCAATCTGAACTAAGGGACATTCCTGTGCTTAAGCTTATGCAAAGGACAACGGCAGAGATGCAGTTGTAAGTGGATAATGAGAAGGAATACATGGAACGTAGGTGCGACGGCTAACCGACGCGCCGTGTAATTCATCAGCGCGAGCAGCCCGCCCCAGGCCGAGAGGAGAACAATGTACATCAGCACAAACGGAAAGGCGCGGGAAATGAATTTCGCTCTCCTCACTTGCCGAGTCGTTGCATTTTGATGGTAACAGACTTTATCTTAATTCAGCACCTTCAGCTCATTGTTCAAGGGAGTTCTGTAATTTTCAGAGGAAATGTCTTTGTCCTTAGCTGAGGAGAGAGCTCCATTCAGCTCGCAACACTGTCATATATGGAGCAATTAAATGATTCCGATAAGGATCAGTCAGGGTAGTGTTGAGCGAGGCTCCTGGTGACTCTGACCTTGCGCATTCACCTCCCTACAGCTTAATCACTTGTTTTCAGACAGGATGATATGCATAGGAAATTAAAGCATTTCGCTTTCAGCTAAATTTCCCAATTAATAAGATATTAGGTAATTAATCATGTAAAGGAACAGAAAAGGTCGTTTGTGCATTGTTTGAATTCTTTCGTGAGGTGGGGATTTTTTCCTCACACTGTTATACAAGCCTATTTCTCCATGAAACATCACGTCGATGTGTGTAAACTGTTCCGTGGATTCAATTATAGATTTCGGGAGACAAAGCCTTCCCTCATTTTTATGGGCATTGAGTGTTTTCAAGGCCCCCCACCCCCCCACAAATGTCACTATAGGATTGAAATACCCGTGGTTGTGCCAGATCAACATTGTGGGACCAGGTTTAGTATTAAAATTAATAAAGTATCTTCTAGATTCCCAATGACTAAGTTGGCGAATTTTTAGTCCTTTGAGGATGTTAGGGCTGAGCAGCATCTCTGTCCTTTGTGTCCTTTGTGCAGGGGGTGGCAAGTCACTATGGCCCCTGAGCCGGTGATATTGGGCTGCTAAAATAAGAGGGTCCGCATTTACCTGGCAGTGGCCCATGTTTAGCCCAGGGGGTGACCCCTCCCACGGCGAAAGCTGACTGTAATTCATGTTCTGCCAGTTAAGCAGGCGCATATCTGAAGCCAAAGACAACAGACACCAGAGTTTATAATGCAAGCAAAGAGAGGAACTCGGCACTATTTTGATATATGGGTAAAGACCCCTGTTCATATTGAAGAGCGCTCCTGGATGCGGATGAACAATGACTGTCCCTTTTTTATTCTTAAAGATACGGCACATTCAACCTGTTCCTGCTGCTCACAGTCGACTGACGGAAAATCATTTCTGTAATAATTAAATGACAGAGGCAACTTTGGCTTAAAAAGTAGAGTTAAAAGCAAATAGATGCACACAGCCTGGCATTTTTCAAGTCTTTGGTGTCTGACATTGTGGTTTTTGGGAATAATTCCTTATTCTCCCCCATAATCAGGAGAGGTGTGTAGCCTCTAAAAGGTGTTAACACAAGAATAAAAGATTTACTTGGATTTGTTTTCCCCTTAAGTGAGCAGAATTGTGCTTTGATCTTGAAGTTTTAGCATTCCTGTTCAGCAGAATTTATTATGGGCAGCAGAGCATGAATGTGTGTATGTATAATATCAATCTTTTAAAGAGTAACTTCAATGCATCTTTTGAACCACACAGCTGTTTAACTGCAGGGCCACGCACAGGTCAAAGATCACGAGAATCCAGATGTGGTTTATCACGGTGACCATGGGGAAAAACACGTTCCTCCTTGTACGGCTTGTTCCTCTCGGGTGTGCGTGTATATATTACTGAAATTATGTTCACATGTAGGGTGGAGAACAACATTTGCAGTAGTTGGATATGTTTCTGGGGGTGGAACCCCCCCCCCCCATTAACCTTGGTTGACCAATGAATTGCATGATAAATTGCAAGAAAACAATTTCATTAATGACGACATTAATTTTCTCTGTTTTCATTCAATGAAAATCTTAAGGAAAACACCTGCGTTGGCGAAGGATCCTCACCCATCCAAATCCACAAATGCAATTTTGTTAATCGATTCCTGTGATTACTTGTATAAATTGTTTTTTGGTTTTTGGATAATTGGGCCCGACTAAGGTATTGATTTAATTAAGTTCAATTCGAATGCCTCCTGATATGTCCCACAGATGATTGAGTGAGTAGCAGCCGTGTTGCTGCCTCATCTGCAGTGGCTTATCTGCAATATAAAATTCAGTTTAAGTAGGTAATATTGAGGGGAAAATGCCGTAAATCGACGCTCTGTTCAGTTGATTCGGCACAATTGGTGGCACAATAAATTAATTGTAAGTGGGGGCTTCGCTGGAACACGCCAGCAAAAGAGGCACAGCCAGTGCTAGTAATTTGGTCCATAGCCCTGCCCTGGTATCCAGTTGTAGCCATACTAAAGATTTGCGAGTGAGATTCAATGTCCTTTAGTATATGACTTTGTTTTAATTACAAGTGTAGCTCAAAGTGGGAAAATACATAGAGTTCTGCACAGTAATGTTCAAAGTTCTCTGCTAAGTTACAGACCTTTATAATAATAACATACAAACAAGCCTCTCCTTGGACAGTTATTTTCCACTTCTCCTTATCTAGGTAATTCCCTCACTTCTCAAGGCTATTCCCTGAAACATTCTCTGACACAACAAGTCCTTTGTGTTAATAAGGCCTGGTCCAGCAACCACCTGGAATAGTCGGCTATTCTTATGAGCTCTATGCTGTCTTGGCCTACACACACATACACCGCTGTAGCTGAAACATAAATGGCTTACTTCATGGGTGTTTTCCAACTCACCACCTACTCTTACAGTAAAGGTGAAAGAGCATACATTAATCAAGAAAAGTAAGAGCATACAGTAGTTTTTTTTATTATGCATGCCTAACCTTTCGTCCTGACGGGACATCACCTAGCTTGAAGGTGCACATTCACAGTGGCACAACACACACATTTAAGACTGTAGGAAAAAAGGGAAAAAGGAAAGTAAATGGCCATGAACTGCCCTCCACCACCATTTAACTGCCTAAAATGCTGGTACTTTCAGAAGAATTGGCCGGTCTTAGTTGATATTGATTGGGCCGTTGACCCCCCACTCCCGTGAGATTCAGTCTTCAGTGATGGGCATCTTGCATGCCGATGCAATTTCCTGTATAGGAGCCACGCCTTTATATCAGCTGAGGATCTGGAGATTTTAAAGCTTCAGATGATCATTCTGTGTGTCATGCCAATATTCCAAAAAAAATGCTGCAAATTTTTGCTGCATGAATCACGGGGTGTGCGAGGGACAAGGGAGGGGCCTCTCATACTTATTCTTTCCAACTTCAAACTATCTGGAGAAACGTTTGTATTTTAATAACCCAACGTACTGGAATCATCAGAGAATGGATAAGCTCATTCATTTTTCCCCAAACGTTTAGCAGTCTTGTCTCCACTGACCTGTGCATGTTTCCGAAAGGTTACACTTAGAAATTGACTTATTTTTTATGTAATTGGTTGGAGTAAAGTGGTGACTGTCCTCGCACTGGAGAACTTCTTCCTGCCTGGGAAGTTTCCTCTGTAGTCCTGTGCTCTGAGCAACGGGTGCCTCTTTCATTTCAGGGAATCTGCTCGAGTGGTTAATGGGGGACTCTGTCACTTCACTGGCATTCCTAGTTGCCTGTGGGGGGGGGGGTGGTTATGTTTCTATGCTCAGTCAATGGCACATTCAGGTCCTGCCTGTAATTAGTTTCAGTTCTTGATTAGACATCATTGGCAATCACAGCGTTGGAATAATCTCGGCACATCAGATGAGCGCCTCTGTCTGTGTCTGTCTCTCTCTCCCCCTCCCCCTGATCGACTCACGAAAGCCCCTCTGAATTAAACTACACAGCTTTTTATGAGTTTCGTAGATCTGTGCGTTCTGGTCTCTCAGGCAATGGATTGAATTATTTTTTTCCTCTCCAGCTCCCCTCAGTGATGCTCTAATTAATATTGTCTTTGTGTTCTTCAAAACAACACGAAATGTTTACAGATGTAAATGAAGACGTGTGAGGCTGGTTGATCCTCGCGCTCCTAGCTGAGCTCCGAATGTGAGAATTAGGTGGTGATTTTAGGACGCATGATAGACTGGGTAACACGCAGCGCCTCTTGCAAGCTGATCAACTGTGGTGGACTTCAACCGTAGTTTGGAGGAAAATAGTTTGATTTGGATGAGTGCTGCTTTTGTTCCTTTTTGTACTTGGGTTGTTTTAGCTTCTGCTGAAATTACAGGGGGCCCTGCTCAGTTACGGCTATGTGTTGGCTGATGGCAATTGCAAAACTATCTTAATTTCGCTGTCATTTTAATATCAGTTGCTCTAACAGAGGGGCAGCCTCCTCATGCGAATCAGAATCCCCTGCCAGCCAGCCGCCTCGTCTGCATTTTCAGGCCTCTTATCCTGATAGGTGCCCTCCTTTGTGAGTATTCATGAGGTAAGAATGAGGCAGTTGTACACAAAATAGGTGGCCAAGGGATCTTACAGTTGTGGGATTTGTGGCGATCAGGGTAGGCAGACAAGCCAGTTTTGGGTTGCAGTCCCCTAACCCTGTAACTGTTGTCCATAATCTGTACCTTTTAGTGGTCAGTACAAGATGGTACCTCATTGTCTGGCCTGCTTTTCAGTGGGAATGTGGCTTTTTGTCGAAAATGATTTTGTTTATTATTTTGTGGTAATTCATTTAAGTTGACTGAAAAAACAATCGAACCCCCCCCCCCCCCACACCCACACCCACGCATGCGCGCGCACACCCCAACACCGGCATACGCACACACACACACACACGCACACACACTCTTATAGGTTTCGTGTTGAGCCGAATCTGCACGCTTCATTTAACTAGATCTGCTCATGTAAAAGAATGTAGTCCTACACAAGGCTGAAATTAGTCCAGCTCTGGATAAATAAGAGTGAGCAGAAATGAGACATGGGAATAAGCGATGGTGGTGTGAGCAGTGTGAGTACGGCTGTGTCGGGCTGTGGTCTGGCCAGTGCCGCTCTTTGGGCGTAACCTGATATGTCTATCCACTTCACAGCCCCTGCTCAGGCTTAACCTTTGACCTCGGCGCAGCCGGAGCACTGAGCTGAAACTGGTATTTGGCCAACAGTTAATAAGAACCCGAGTAAATCTGTAGTTTGGGTGTGGGGGGCTTCATTCCGACAGCTTTTTGCAGCGTTACCTGCTGCACGTAAATTTAGTCTCTGTCCTGCTAATCAAAGTGTCAGGAATTTTCCATAGTTAAACACCAGAAAAAATCTGTTTATTGGCATAGATTGAACATCTGACTTGCAGGTTAATATGTACTGTAACCTGTGCTGCACTTTTATAACCATTCCGGCTTCCTGTTTTAATGATTACAGCCAGGACAATTTCCACCTCATAAGGAAGTCGGAGGCAATTTCAAGCCAACAAGAGATGGAGGTCGTATTCAGCTCCAGCCTCCCCAAGCATCATATGAGATGAATCATTCGCCCTCCCCTCCCCCTCCCCCCCCCCCCACGCCCCCCCTCCCCGCCCGGCCCCGCCATGGCCCCCC
>JAODKM010000004.1:448583-487607 GCA_026780845.1 Petrocephalus sullivani | reverse complement strand
AAAAACCACCCCCCCCCCCCCCCCCCCCCCCCCCCCCCCCCCCCCCCCCCCCCCCCCCCCCCCCCCCCCCCCCCCACAGCACGCCTGGCCATCCAGAGTGCCAACGAAGACACGACAGCTAATGAGGTTTGCTGAATTCCATTACTTGGCTCACCTGTGGGCCCAGGAGCAGCAACTGCTCGCCATGGCAACAGGTGCACCCCAACCCCAACCCTGGCTTATAACTCCACCTCTCACCTCTCTCAGTATCTATAAACACAAATATATTAAAATAAACAAACATCTGCGGCGTAGCGGATGGAAGTCGGCTCGGGGTGACGCCAAATGGCTGGCGAGCATCGCGGCAGTGTAATAAAAATGTACAGGCAGGCAGATTCTCATTTACAAGCCGCCCGTAGTGTAATAATTACAGGCTAATGTCGCCGCTCTTGCGGGAACATTGTTTCCGATACAGCTGCGTCGGAATCTATCAGCACGGGGCTGCATGACTAATCAGTCTTGGGGGGGGGGTGCTGACCCCTCCCTCTATCCCGCGCCCACTTCCCCATCAATAACGTGGACGTGACCATTCAGGCCTTTAGTGATTGGAGTTGATCCCTCGACCTCGAGCTTCATTCTGTTAATGCGCGTCGGGGTTATAAATAACGGCGCCGTCCACCGCGCTAACGGGTCCGGAGGCACGGCGCCCACGGACCGCCGGCAGGGCCCCCCGGGCGACGGCGATCATCTTCTGCTCCTCTTCAAGGTCGACTCCCGCGCTGGCAAGCTTCATCATCGCTGTCTGCGCGGCGTGGCGCTCTTTATCGTGCGGGCGTGACACCGGCGCCGCTGGCGCTAAAACACCCCCCCTTCCCCGTTTGAGGCACCCGCCTCTGGGCCTGGCAGAGAACCTCCCTCCGCGGCACACAGCAAAATGCCAGCACTGCGCGGCTAAAGAAGGGCCTCTATGAGGCCAGACAGCTTTTATTCCTGTGAAAATTGCATATTTGTGGGCCATGATGACCTCCACTGGGATATATTATAAGCACAGGGATGGGGGGGGGATGAAGGGTTTATCTAAATAATACGAGCGAGCGTGACGCTCCAAGGGGGGTGGGGCAGAGCGGCTCATTGTGAACTGGATGAGCACCGTGCTTCATTGGCCATGACCTCGCGAGGCGAGAAAGGCGGAGCTCTCTGCCCCTCTCTGATTGGCCGCCAGCTTGATTTGGTATTAAAATCCAGCTTGCTGCTGATGACTCCGTCTACCTTCAAGGGTGCTTCTGGATTGTGCCTCCCCCCGTCTCTCTCTTTGCAGAGCCCCCGCTTTCAGCTGAGTCGTACCCACCCCCCCCCTGTTAATGACTGCCTGTTTCTCTCTTTTGCTTTCTCTGCTCACTTAATGGAATGTTGTCCTGGAGAGAGGGATGGGGGGGAGGGGGGGCTGGAGATAAAATTCAAATTAAAAAATAGTCACAAAACTGAGGGGGATTATCGGGGAGTGGGGGCTGGGTTATTATCAATCCTGGTATCATGGGCCAGCGTTCCCCACCACGCGTTTCTGTATTCTAAGTCGGTCTGCAGATGACCATCACATCCATCTCTAATGCTAATGCTAAACAAACAGCCGCCGTTTCCCAGCATCTACTGCAGGGGGCCCTAGTGTGTTTGGGCACCGGCACCAAAGAGGGCAGCGCAGCAGAAATCTATTTCCTGGAGAGACTTTTAATTCTTCGTGCATTAGTTTAAATGGGGAGCCAAATCTTCCTCCTACAATACAGAACTATACTATACCGCACTATATAATACTATTCTATACTAATATACTGCCCTATAGTATCCTTCCTTTGGGCAGCTAGGATAGCATGGAGGGAAGTCTGACCCAAAATGTTACCATTGCTAATAAACAATAAGACATGGGGGGGGGGGGGGTATCCAAAAGTCCACCCAAAAAGAACAAACTTCCCCCTCATACAGGAAGTCCTCATTTCCAGGTCTTAACACTGATGGCTGGTCCTTCAGAGGATCAATTTGTTAATAATAGAGAAATATCACAGTTTTATGTGCAGTGTCAGTACCCAGGTCATTAAGGCAGCAGTACGGTATTTATCTACATCAGTCGCTTTTGGCTCGGGCACTTTTTCAGCCGCCCTAGGAGGATATGGGGTCGTTTACAGGGTCCTTCCGGTAATGAGCGTGACCTGCAAAGAGCCGCTTGTCCCCACGGAGCGGGAGGAGGCCGGAGCACGCCAGATGGGCCGAGATGAGCACCCCCTCTCTGTACCACGCACCACGCTGACAGGAATATCCCATACTAATGCAGGAAGGCTGCAATAATCACAGAATGCCACTGCACGGCTTCCCCTCCACCACCGCAAGCAGTGTTTTCACATTTCATATGTTTAAAGGTCAGGCAGCTGGAAAACAAACTTTATGTGGATTTCCCCCATTCATTCGGAATCGCAATAGTGTTAATGACTTCACTTCAGTGTGAAAAAGAGCAGTTTGAGAGTAAATGGTAAATGTTAAGCTCATCTCATTATAATAAAGCCTTGTAGCCAATGCAGTGTTGAACCAGAATCAATCAGAAGGAAATCAAGAGGGACACCAGGGGTCTCATTTGTGAAACGTTCGTTAACAAACACATCTCAAGTAAAACGCAATTGTACTAAATTGTACGTACGCCACATTCAGAAACCATGAATAAAACCTCAACATCGATAGTTTTGTGCAAATAGCATTCATATATCATGCGTTTTATTATTGATACAAACAAAATGCTTGGGCCTGAGCTTGTGTAAGATCCATTCATTTTTACAAACACACTGTCCTTACAAAAACATAAAAATAAATACAGGTGCTTCCATCTATGAATGCCTTACGAACAAATTTGTTCTGCTTACGTTTCATGAACGAGACCCCAGGAGTATTAGTCGGTGGGATGGAGGACAACAGGAGCGGAATCAGTGTGAGGGAAAATCAAGGGGGCTTCTGGGAGTGCAATTGGTGTCAGGGTAATCAAGGGGGACACCAGGAGCGGAATCGGTGTGAGGGAAATCAAGGGGGCTACCGGGAATGCAATTGGTGTGAGGGAAATCAAGGGGGCTTCTGGGTGTGCAATTGGTGTGAGGGAAATCAAGGGGGCTTCTGGGAGTGCAATTGGTGTGAGGGAAATCAAGGTGGACACCAGGAGCAGAATTGGTCCGAGGGGAATCAAGGCAGATACCGGGAGCGCAATTGGTATGAGGGAAATCCAGGGGGCTACCGGGAGTGCAATTGGTGTGAGGGAAATCAAGGGGGACACCAGGAGCAGAATTGGTCCGAGGGGAAACAAGGCGGATACCGGGAGCGCAAATCGGTATGAGGGAAATCCAGGGGGCTACCGGGAGTGCAATTGGTGTGAGGGAAATCAAGGGGGACACCGGGAGCAGAATTGGTCCGAGGGGAATCAAGGCGGATACCGGGAGCGCAATCGGTATGAGGGAAATCCAGGGGGATCCCGGGAACGGAATTGGTGTGAGTGAGAGGGAAATCAGTTTTTTTTCTCTAGAATGTGACATGAAGCACTGTCTCAATTTCACTGTTGAATGCAACGGCACATTTATCTAATGCGACAAATGCCAATTAAGCTGATGTTTACCTTTGGATGAGATGAACCACTCAAATAACTAAGCAGATTTGAAATCACATAACTTAAGAATGCTTCACACATACAATACAGAAAGATATTCATTATGTGATCACCTACAGATAACCTCTGCAGCTAGGCACAATGGGGTAAGCACTTTGTCTTCCACTGCCATGGAAGGGGAAGTGTTCTGCAGATGTTACTGCATATGATAAGACAATATAAATTAATCAGTAATTAGCCAATACATGAAATATACAATGCAATTTCATTGTGACTATGCAGCAGATTGGATACATATAATTATAATGGATTTCCCTAATTAATTCTGCAACCATGATGGAAAATATGACTAATTAAAAGCCAGAAATGAGTTGTTTTGACAGTTTTGTTTTTAGTTATTTTGGTATATATTTGTGCTTGGCCTTACATTTAGTGCTTACAGGTCACCTCTACGGGGGTGGAAGTGCCCCCCCACACAACCAGTTTTTCTTTTTTGGTAGAGCAGTCAGTGCTTGTTATTAACCGATGAAGTAATTAACATTCACTGACGATCCTACACAGCAGGAAGATAATCGCCAATTTGTGCGATTCATATAGATACATTTAAAAACACACACACGTAGATTAAAGACTCCCAACTTCCGAGACGAACAAAAAAACAGGAAGATTAAAAGCTCCCACTGAAGACAGTTCCCACATGGCATAATTGCGAAGGGGTTGCTAATTAACAGCTCAATTAAAAAAGCCAAATTAAACTTTATGGTCCGTTATCCTCCTACATAAATTATTTTCTACAGAATAGCACAAAGAGGCGGCGGGGGGGGGGGAGAGAAGAGTCTCAGACATTAATCTACGATGTCGTTTAATAATTCTCCAGGAAATCCTTTCGGATCACAGCGTTCATGGCCTTGCTGGAACCAGGAACATGCCGCAGTTCAAGACGAGCACGCGCCGCTAACATGGCTCTCAGTAAACAACTGGAACAGTGTCCAAATCACAGGACACTGAACCAGGAACATGCCGCAGTTCCAGACGAGCACGCGCCGCTAACACGGCTCTCAGTAAACAACTGGAACTGTGTCCAAAACATAGGACACGGAATGGTGAAAGGAAACAAAGCAGACGTACGGCGACGTTTCGCTAAACCATTTTCAACAAAACAAATGGCATTAGGTCATGTAATAAGACGAAAGAACTAGCCTGGCCTGAGGTTTGAAACAGAAAAAAATGAAGGCACTTAAGGCAGGATAACCAATAATTTCAAACTATAAACAGTTGATGAATGGGACTTGCATTCCGTTAATGAGGCTGATTTAGAATCTCCCGCTCCACCCATGCTGAACTGGCGTCTTGGCGTCTCATGGAGCAACACGGACCGACCCGGCTCTGTTAATGAGGCAAAGGGGGCCCTTCTTAGTTAATGCAAGCCGGCTGGCTGCCCCACTACCCCCCCCCCCCCCCCCCACGAGTCTCCAAAGGGCACTTAAACAGCAGAAGAATCCAATTATTTTATCAGCAGTGATATTTACAGTGCGGACTGCTCAGAGGAAGATCAAGCCCTATAGGACTAAATGGATTTTTGAACCGTGCAGGGTCAAAGGGTACTTTCGAAAGCCCATTATGTGAGCAGTCCATGCGAGTGAAGGTTCGGTGAACTTTATGTGGAACTCACGGCGAAATGGAGGAATGGTCGCAGGATTGAAGTTGGGCTGGTGTCCGTGGCAAGGGCACGAAGGGTAAACTCAGTACTCTGGGGGCATTAATGGGGCAACAAAGCAGCTTGAATACAGTTTCCACAACTCCAGTGGGCTCTCCTTTTAGTGACACGGCAACCTGTGGGGGTGAGTAGATCAGCCCAAGCCTCAGATATACACAACAATGCTGTCCCACCATATGACTGACAAGGCGAGTCTACAGCCTCAGCACGTTGTTGGCGGTTCCTGCACGACGTGAAGACTCAGCAATCCACTAGGCAGCTGGGCATCAGGGACCAATGGTGAGCTGGCTGGAACCCTGAACACTCAACCTACCATTTGTTTGGCAGGCCAAAACAAGGTTACAACCATTTGATTGGTTGTCTTGGACTAAGCCACAGCTACTTGATTGGTTAACTAGAAACATGGCCTTGAGGTATACACTGTCTCTGCTCAAAATTCAGGGAATTGAACATTAGGTAAGGCATGCATGTCTCACAAAATTATTTCTATTTACATTTTTTGTGTGTTTTTTATATAAACATTTAGTTATACATAAGAGTTGATTAGCTAGAAAAATCTGTTACTGCACTATGAAAGACCACCAGGATAGGAGTGACAATTAATACAGGTGTTGAAAGATCTGGGCCAGAACCAGGAGCTGCAAGGCCAAGTGGTCACGGGTAACAGCCTGGCTCCTTATGGATAAGGAAGTTGGTGACATCGCTGACCAAGCTCCTTGTAATCTGGCAAGCTGTCAACTGTGACAGCCAGGCCCCGGCAGGTCCAGAGGGTTGGTGACAATCACAGTCAGGGTCCCTATGATCCCAGAAATCACTAAGGGTGACAGCCAGGCTTCCTGGAGGTCCAGGAGGTCGGTGTCACTGACAGCCAGGATTCTGGGGGGCCTGAGATGCGAGAAGACTCACTCTGGTAATGGAAATCAAGATGGAACGACTCTCTGAGTGGGATGGAGAGGATCTTCTTGCCAGGAGCTGAGAATCCCGGACAGAAATTAAAATAAGTGATGTGTGTGTAGTTCCTCGCACGCGTGTGCTCAGGCGAGCCTTTATCGTTTTATTATGGGATTCAATAAAAACTAAATAAGTGGAAAAAAAAACAATACAAACACTTTATGAACTACAGCAGAAAGACAGTCCATTAAAATCAAAACCAATCTCTGCAATAAAGTTCTGTAGGGGCAGAAATGGACAGCCGCAGGTCAGTAAAATTATAGTTATGACTGCTGCCCATTCATGCTGACAGAGCCCAGCATTTCACTTTATTAAAAACAAAAGAAAAAAAGCATTATGCTTTAGGGCAATTTTTGTTTTGCAACTCAGTCCAAGTTCTTGCTCCCTCCCAGCTCACAGTAAGCAAAAATGTGGACTGTCTGGGGGTTGTGAGACACTGCTTTAGGGTACACCTATAGGCCAGGCAGTTATTCGGTACAGAGCAGAATGCGTTCGGGCCAGTTCTCCATCTTTCTCCCATCACATGAGACAAAGCCTGAGACAGGCTGGTGTTCTGCGCGGCCAGCAGGGCCGCCATCTCTCATTTTGAATGCAGTGACTCCAAGCCTGACCTGATGCTTGCCTCCTGCATCATGGCGTGACATCAGCAGCTGGTGGACGTCCATTATACTACTGCTTTGTGGACCCTGTGCATCAGCGGCCTACCATAGCTCCAGATGTCAGCAGCTGGGGACATAAAGGCCCCACCAGACCCTCTCCGGAGTGTGTGACCTAGCTTAACAGGAATTCTGTATAGAGGAATAGGCCCCACACACATTCGAACTTGGCAGAAATTAAGTCTGAATGGCAGACATTTGCTAGCTAGTGGCGCACACAATAACACAAACATATAATGGGGGGGGCATCTCCAGGATAATTGCCCCATCTGGAGATCGGCCGCCCACTCACAGCCTCAGAAGAGGCCTTCTGGTTGGGGTCACGTGACTGGTACCGGATAGCTGCTTGAGCAACAATGTAATTTAAAAAATCCCCTAAACCGACTGTAAACCCAAAAGGCTGTTCATCGTTAGTATGTCAACTACCCCGGCGAATAAGCAGTGTGACATTTTTTTTTTTTACAAGAAAGTGTAAAGCTGCCACGGAAACATGGAAACCGCAAACCACTGAAACAGGCTTTGCTAGCATGGCGGAGGAGACAAGTGTTCTGCCCGAGCTTAAATGACTTTGCACAGAATTCGGTTCAAAATTAGACGGGATAGAGAAACTCATCAGCCAGTCTGTCAAATCCTTCAGGAACAATTTGACTGCTGTTAAGCTAACTGCAGAGTCCACCGAGTAACAAATCGGCAGAGAAGAGGGCCGCACAGCACAGCCTGAAACCAAGCTAGAAAACATTGTGTCTATGTTAGCTGCAGCAGCCAAACGGGTAGCATACCTGGAAGCCAAGATGGACGACTTGGAAAATCACGCAAGAAGAACCTTTGAATCCTTGGGCTTAAAGAGGGAGCTGGGGGCTTGTGGCCTTTGCTGGACTTAATAAATCACCATGCTTCCACAATGGCTTAGAATGTCAGACACAACTTTCACATTGGAAAGAGTCCAGCGTCCTCCATCCTCTGAAGCCAAACCAGCACAGAGCGGTCCTTATCCGACTCCGCAAGTTTCAGGAGAAGGAGTCCTTTGAATGTAGGGCCTACTTAATTCTAGAGTTTTAACAGTGGCTGAACTTTATTGAATGGTCTTTATGGTTGAAACAGTGACCTATATATGGTTCCAAGTTATTTGTGAGAATATAAAGTATATGTACTGTCCAAATATATCAATTACATAGCACTACTTAAAACTAGGGGACTCCGAGCATTTTATGTTTGTACATTGTGGTTGCATGAGAGGTCGCTCTGTTGCGGACGGCTGCCTACAGTTAATTAGAGATTTATGTCTAATGGGTTGGCCTTGTCATTTGGGGACACGGTTATTACCTGCGGGGTGGGGGCTGGGATTGTCATTAATGATGTACCATTTTTTCCCCATTCTGTGGTGAATGTGATTGTTTTAGTGTTTAGTTTAACATGGCGAGTTCACTCAATGTGATTACATGGAGTGTGAAGGGGTTAACCCATTCTATCTAACAGAAAAAAGTCCTTACATTACTAAAGAAAGAACGAGCTGATGTAGTATTATTTTTCAAGCTTTACTATGCAAAAAAGAGGCATCTATCATCTATCCCCCCTTTGGCATTCGCCACTTGATTCATTAAAAGGCCAGTCTGCTGTTGCTTAAAACTTTGTTACATTCGGTTACCATAACAACTACTTAGATCTCTTCTCTACTAACATATCTTGAAGATCACATGGGTCACCCCGCAGAAAACACGAATATATTACGAGCTAATGCAAGGCTCCAGTGAGCAAAGCGACCCAGCTATCCGTCCAATTATGTACGGGCTCACAACAAAACTAGAGAATGGTTTGAGCTGTATAAGGTGGATGATGTTGCCTCAGACGTCACACCAGCTACAATGTGGGATGCAGCTAAAGCCGTTATCAGGGGTCATCTGATAGCTAGGGGAAAAAAAAGACTCTTAAAACAATCAACAGTTAGTAAAAGATCTTGCACATGTGACGTAGGATCACAAAAAGAACCCTTCCTCTGAAAAACAGATAATTAAACTTAAGAAACAGAACACATCAAAAACCTTAGGTTCCTCACTAAACAAATATTTTGAATTTGGAAATAAACCTAATAAACTTTTAGCACTTCCGCTGAACAGAGAACGTGCTGATCACTCGAGCAAAGCTATCTGCGATGCTCAAGGCCATATAATTTACAAGGCAAAGAGGATAAATGATTCCTTTATTGATTTGACAAAGTCTATTCCACCATGTTTTGGTCTTTCCACAGGGTGGAGTTGGTAGGCAGGTGTGGGTGTTTCCCATTGTTTAATTGAATGATTGCCTCCAGTTAAATGGACTAATGGGGCATTTGTCTATGGGGGGTGAGGTGGATACAGGTTTCACTTTGACCTGTGCTGCTTTGTTTAGTCCTCGCCCTCATTTCTCCAGGATATTCCTCATCCTTGGTTGGTTAACTTGGGTGTCTTTGGCATCGTTAATTGATTTATGTGCCGGCTTTCTGAAGTAGTTAATAAAAAAGATTTTGTTAAAATCTGTGATTTCCCCCTTCGTGTTACCTTACCAGGAGCCAGGTAGGTATAACAGCTTCCAAATGATCTTCTAATTTGGACATTTACAAATATTAAAACTAACATTTTGGGAGCTAGCACTGGTATTGTGGAAAATAAAATCTCACTGTATGTAGATTATATTTTACTTTACCTCTGATCCAGAGTCATCCGTTACACCTGTATTAGATATTAAGAAATTTGGGGAAATCTCAGCATATAAAGTAAATTTTACAAAATTAACTGCATGTCTTTTAGGTTCTCCAATATCTAAGGAACTTTTGTTAGATCTAAATTACTGAATTACTCACCACTTTTTTAAAAGATCACAGAAGACCTGGACAGATGGAATCTGTTGCCTCTTTCCTTGGCAGAATTAACATGATTTAAACTAATATACTACCTATATATAGCTACCTATTTCAATCACTAACTTATTTAAGTAGTGTATCTTTATAACCTATAAACAGGAGAATCTTTCAGTTTATTTGGAAAAATCGCCCACCAAGATTAACATTCAGGACATTAACAAATTATAGAATTACACTTTTGGGCAGCCCAGACTAGAAATGATGAAATAATGCAATGTGGACAGATATTGAGGAAGAACTTTGTCATCCAATCAATTAACAGTTTTGCAATTTTTAATAATTACTATACAATGTACAGTTAAAACTGTACATTGGGGAATTAATGCATGTTATCCGTAATTTGTGATGGGCTTGGCAAGATGTTAATAAATTTACTGGTTGTCCATTTGAAATCTCCCTATTATCGCCTCTATATCTTAATAAAGTTCTAATGAACACACCGGGAAGTTCTGTAGTCCAGATATACGAGGATCAAGGTCTAATACTCTTTAAGCAACTTTTCACTGATGCCAACTTCAAAAGAAGATTTGCGAAACAAGTTTGGCTTTCCGAAGGATTTTCACAAATATTTACAACGTCGACATACAGTAAATGTTTTTTTTTTTGCAGAGGGGCTTATAACTAGTAGAAATAACACATATAAATAAATATTTCTAGAAATAATTCTAGAAGAGGCCACACCGTTGAAAGGCAAAATTTCTGAAATTTATATAGTTCTACTAGAGTGTCTTGGTGATCTACCTTCAGTCAATGTAGTCTGGCAGCGAGATCTTGGCCACGACATCCAATGGGGACATATTTACAATGCTGCATTACCATCGCTTATACAATAAAATTGTGGAGTAGAATTAGAAATTTATACAGCAAATCCACTTAACCCCGGTTCATCTATACAACCTGTTCTCTAACATATCTCCACTGCGTCTCCAATGTAGAGCATGCATAGGATGGGTGTTTCATGCCTTCTGGGATTGTGCAGGCCTATAGCAGTTTTGAAATGTGATACATACTTTTTCTGAAAAAGTACTGGATATGACCTATGATAAGACTCCAGTGATGTATCTTTTTGGAACAGATTTAGATGGTAAAATTATATACTATTTCTTCTAAAAGACTTGGACCGATCTCCTTTACGGCAAAGAAGTGTATTCTGTTTTACTGGAATAAACAGCAACCTTCAGCATTTGATTTCATTCGATTGTTTAAGAAGATAATTCCTTTGGAACAACTGACAAACCGTTTAAAAGGCAAAACAGAGATTCTTAAAACCATGGAAATCCTTTTTCACACCTGTTGTAACCCACGGTAAATTAAACGAAAAACTGCCTCTTTTGACGTGTACTAATCTCACTTGTGCCACTTTTTTGATTTTCTGTTTGGGGAGCAGAAAGAAAAGTTAATAATAAATATAATTTGAAAAGGGCCTTCTGAATTATGCATTAAGTTTGCTTTCCAAAAGTTGAGGATGCTGCCATAATCACTCTTGATGATGACAGCGACACGTCTGTGAGGCGCCTTTGTAATCCCACACTGCTGAGCCCAGCTCCCCGAATATTGTTCCTTCGGCCAAATTCTTATGAATTATCCTCCCGCTGAAACATCCCCCTCAAAGTCCTGCTGTAATCAACATGTAAAAAGGATAAACCCACTACAAGGATCTAATACCATAAAGCACAATCCCTGGGGGGGAAAAAACGACCAATTACTTTTTAGGATTTACTCCATTTGACAGAAACGAGGTTAAATAAAAGGTCACGGCCATTATGCCTACGCTGTATGCGTTACTCGCCAAGCTGAATGTCACCCTTTGGGCCACACCGAGAGCAATTAGGGCAGATTAACCTGAGGTATTTCAGCACCGTCATGGCGCTGATGGAGACCTGGGAAGATAACGGGAGAGATACTCGACACGCTGACCCCCCACCAGAAAAGCCTTCCGGCGTGCGGCACTGAGGCTCGTCAGGCTGATGACCTCCCTTCACATGTGATTCTGGCTTTGGGAAGTTCAGGTTAAGCTATAGACACGGTGCCGGCTTTTACACCATCGTACAAGGTCCGACCGGGCCCTGCAATCAGGACTGGAGACCAGACGGCAGCAAAGCACAGAGCACCTCCGCCGTCCCATTAGCTCACCAGTCCCCCATTAGCCTCCGCTCCCAATCTGCCCAGCTGGCCCCCTTTTTTCATAGCCGCCGAATGGGCGACTATCGGGGCCAGCTGACTGTTATCACTTAAGGGAAGCTGCATGATGCTTGATTATCATCACCTCACTAAGCACCTGTTAAGCCAGCCCATAGCAGATGGGGGGGTGAAGTGGGGGCACCATCCATCCTGGAAGAATGAGTCAGGTGACCAGCTCTGCCACCTGGTCCTTGTTTCCCCTGGTTATTTATGTATAATTGCTTTTTCTCCTCACTAAGCCTGGATGCGAGCAATGCTGACGAGTGAGGTCGCTTTTGACCTGCGGTATGGACCAATGCACAGGCCACCGGTCGGCATGACCCACGCCGGATTAGCATGCACATGACGGACGGACAGACGGACGCATTTCTTGCAGACTCCAGATCATACTGCCCCATAAACGTCGTGCTAATACCCCATCCCCTCCTGACAATCTCATTTAATTCCGGTTTCCTTCAACACAGTTTTTTCTTTTTGATTATTTTATTTTAAGAGAAAGGCTCTGAGCAAACAAATAGTACGAATTTTAAATACGCCAAGAAGCCAATTTGAATTTATTAGGCAGGGGGCGAGAACAGAAAGCCAGCACGTTTAACAGGAACGTGAGGCTCAAAATGGGATAGACACTTAAATTCTGTGATCCAGTCCTCATGGAGACGGCGATTCTCCTAGCAGGCTTTTCATAACTCACCGCTGGGACGACACCTGACACGCGGAAGGCCTCGCCGACGGTGGTACCAATCACCAACCCGCAAGTCCATGATTTGCAGAAGCAGATGCTGCAGGTTCTGTCTCTGGGTTCGGTGGATATTAATCACCAGGTCCATAAGCTCTCATCTGTGACCTTAGTTATGGGAGGCGTGTAGTGCACTTGTTGTTGGGTCATTTATATCCAAGAGTTGTAAGACTGAAGCATTTTCCTACAGATTTAGACTAGCCCCAAGTATTGCAGCATTAACTCTGGAATCACCGTTTCCCATGCCAATGAACGTCAAACTTTTACCCACCAAGCAAGATGTACGTAAGAATATGTAGCCCTTCTGTTGATAACAATAGCGAGTTTAACACCCTCAACCAAGAAACCGTAATGTTCTTAAGAGAGTGGCTGCTCTCGCAGTCTGTATTTTATAAAATGCTGGAGTTTATTGGCAATTTCATGTTCGAAGTTTCCGCTTCTTAACCGTATAAAGCAATTTAATTTTTTTTATAGACGTCAACCCTGGTGAAAGACTTTTAAAAAGTGTATGTTTTATTTGAAATAAATTGTAAAATGCACTGCTTTTAGCTGAAGGTGTTTGCTATTCCGGCAGCATTGTTGCCGCGACAAATATAAAATGAACGAGGAAACATTGTCACTTTTTGTCTTATTATGAAATAATAAGCCCGCCCATACCTAACTGTAACAGCAATGAAAGTGATCAGTTCTTCTGGTATTTATCTTAAAAGTGAGGCTTTTATTTTATTACCGGCGGCTTTTATGCCATTTTTTGGGTGACCCCAGCTCTGCTGCTATGAGGATGACGGACCTGTTTTCCTGATGGTTGTACAGTACACTAACATGACGGCCCATTAGCCAAAGCAATGGGACCGCACCCCCCCCCCCCCAGGAAACATCTGGCACAGCATGCAGAGTGACGGCCGACTGAGAATCGAGCGCTTCCGTGGCGCCCCCTGCGGGCCCCCACCAGACGGCTAAACGCCCAGGGTGGGTGGTGGTAGGACCCGGGAGGGAGCCGGGAAGCCTTTCCCACCGCCCCCACACTCAGCACCACCCCTCCCAAGCCTCCCAGTCAGGATGAATCACCGAAATGCACCCCCCACCCCCAAAGAAACCAAAGGACCCGGTGAGCAGCTTGCATACTAAAATAAAAAACAAAAGGGACTTCTAGAGCCGTGGGGCAGAATGTGCCGGAAGCACTGACAGCTGTCCTCCCAGGACCGCCGCCTTCTGTGTACCACACTCCACTTCCAGAACCTTCTAAGGAGAGCCTCCCTCATATTTACAGCCACCAAGGAACACTGCCACCATCTCTGCTCATCCCTAGCACCCCACCTACCTCGACACTGGGTTACCTTAGCGACCGGCACACATCAGCCACACGAACCAGTGAAAGATGCTTCCAGAAACCCGGGACCCCCAGCTGAACCCACGAATGAATCCCCAGCTGAAGCCTGAAGCCAACGGGCTTCAGAATGAGCTCCAGAAGCTGACGGGGGGGGATACCCGTGAAGCTCCGTGTTTAGCTATGTGCTTTTCCCGCCCAACAAAACAAGCACCATAAAAACGCCACTGCATGTCCAGTGAGTCACTTTCGAGGCCTAAATTACCAATAAATTTGCCCGAGTGCAGCCATTAAAGCTGCGATTATCCATCAAAGAGCTGGCCTTCCTTATCCCCCCCCCCGAGCGAGACGCGCTAAAGCCCCAGCCATCTCCTCCACCTTTATGGAATGATTTTGATGACGATTACCTTAATTAGCTGAAGTTTCCCCGAGTTTTCAAAGCTGCATGGCCACCCTCCCCCCACCCCACCTGAAATCTGGCATCTGTGGATCTTCATGGCTTATTACCGTAATCCCTCTTCCTCCCTCACCGCACAGCAGAAAATAAGGGCTACTTCCTGCCAATCGACTCGGGCGAGAGCGATGGCGTTTATGCCGAGGAAGGAACACCCGGAGCGAGTCGTTCATCTCAGCCGCGTCGATATTTCACCACGGTAATGCACAGTCACCGCACAACCGATCCTTCCGCAAATCCCCTAAACTACCTCAAAATTAACCCTTTGTTCTCACATGATCCGACATGTGGTATATCTGAATAGTACCTAAAAACAACAGATAGCTTTAATTCTTAATTATACTTTGCTTCCTTGGCTTTGCATAAAGAATACCCAGACGCTGTTTCAGGGATGTGGCTAGGGTTTAATGCTAAATCCGAGCGGGTGGCCTTCCTGCCCAGCTAAACCAAACCAGAGAGACCTCTGCGAGCATGAGATCCATCATGGGACAAGGTCCTGTGAGCTAAATAATTGACAGGAAGTCAACAGAGAGTCCTTAGAGTGGTAATAAAGTCCTTAAAAAGAGGAGGACAGGAAGTCCTCCAAGAGTGGACAGGAAGACCTTCAAAAGAGTCAGTAGGAAGTTCTTAAAGAGCATGTAGGAGTTCCTGGAAAACAAAGACCTTATGAGGGAGCACTGTAGGTCATAGAGTGCACACCTCACATGAGCGATATTTATTTTATGGCACCGGCCGACGTAAATGTCAACAATACAAGCATGCCGAGCGTGAGCCTCCTCTGCCCTCCTTAGACGGTCAACTTTCACGAGCAAAACGCTAGGGAAGGGAACGCAGAGGCCAGTCAGGCTGATGAAGCACACAGCGCGTGGTGAGTAATGAGTTTATTCCGCACTGACGTGGTCCTGAGCGCCCGTCAGGCGTTGATGGATCGTATACATATGTACTGCTGTGCGGAGGTACGGCGAGTCGGAGCCGTCCACTGGCAAGCAACAGCATAGCTGTAAGTCCCCTGCACAGTAACGCCAGCGAAGACTGAGCCAGGGAGGGGATTTATAATAAACTGACAAGTGAGATCAAGGGAGAAAATGCAGGATCAGAACCGAAGCACAGGCGGGCTGAGGATACCCAGTGATACGAGATGGTTTGCGTCGGTGGGCTTTGCTTCAAAAATCAATACTTTTTGCATTTGATCCATCGAGAGACACAGTGAAGGCAAAGTCGAAGGCCGGAACCAAAAACGACTGATCCATGGAACAGATGCGTAGTTCTTAGAAAGATGCATCTCTGAGACCTGGAAACATCGGTTCCCCTCCAGAAAGAAAAAAAAAAAAAAACTGAGTGGCCAGCTCAAAGCTCGGCAGAGGACACATCGTTCCTGAATGCTAACGCGGCAACAGGGGTTTGCCAGATACTCCGGGGACCACCAGACAAGCTGTCGGCCAGCGTGAATATGCAACACCGGGTCCAGACAGATGGGACCTGGATTTAAGGATCACACGGGCCCGTTTCTTGGGGACCCTCCCGATGCTGCCTTTATCCAAAGTCAGAACACAGCCAGGAGCGCGCAGGAATTTCACAGGTCAACCTGGAAACGCAGATCAGGGGAACCACAGACGAGCCCCAGTTATGACTTGTGCCAGCAGCCAAACACTTCCTGTGTGCTTTAACCGCAATGACACTAGCAGACGACGTTTGCCAGGTGATTTTTTTCCCCCCATCCATCCAGCCCTGTTATATGACCGCTTATCCAGTACAGGATAGGAACGATAAGAGGGCCTGGACCCCGTCGCATGGGGCACAGAGCGAAATGGTATTTGAGCCCACAACCCTGGAGGTGTGAGGCAAGCGTGCTGCCCTCAGGGATAATTTTTGAAAAATTTTGCTTTCTCAGAGTCTCAAGATAAAAATTGGAAAATTACAGCCAAAGATGATAAGCTGTTCGGCCATAATTCAGTATATTCAGCATATAATTCCCATAATGCACTGAGACATCACCGTGGTATCGCCCATTGTGACTGTAAAATCCACCCGCCGTCTGACTGCCGGTCAGCTAGAGACCTGGGGCGGCCGACGCAAATGTCAGTCACCCAATTGACCGCATCAGCTGTATTTAAATGAGGGGACCCGACCCTTTAAGGTCCCCCCCTGCATCGCTGAGAAGCGGTGCGGGGGTAGACGGTGCCTCTCCTCAGCCCGCTAATTATCTCCCAGCACCTTGCTGGTGAAAAAACGCCGGCAAAGGGAGGGTGATTCATGAGGCAGGAGCTGTCACTGGTCTGGGCGGGGGGGGGTATCCCAACACGGTCCAGGGAGAGACCCAAATAATGACAAAATTAAAACCCAAACAACATTTTTTTTTTTTTTACTGATGGTCACTATATTCCACCCTGCTACGCCATGACTGTATTGCACTGCACTGTATTGTTTACATGCACATTGCACTATGGATATGTGACCCCCTGTTTCACAATGTCCTGTGTTTTGCACTATAAGTCCCGTGAAAACCCTGCACCTGTCACTGCTGTTGTATGCTGCACTGTGGTTCTGGAGGACCGGTATTTTGTGCCACTGTATACCTGCATATGACTGGCACAACAACAAAGACCACTTGACTTGACTTGACTTGAAATCCGCAAGCGGCCCTCAATGTGCAGCATGTCTCTCTGATCTTCTGGTTCCCCCCCTTAGTCTCCTCCTTCTCGACACGCTGAAGGTATCGTCAAGGACCCGAAGGACTGGATTCAGCGATAATCGAGTGGAAGTGTATGCGTTAGGGCAGACGCCACATGCTAGGAGTCAGGGTGACCTCCGCTATGCGGTAACGATTGAGGAACTTTGATCGCTGTTGTTCATTGGGGTTATCAAGGACACCGTGTCTGACATTATAGGTCAGAGAAATGGCACAGTCACGAATGAATTATTAAAATATTAAACGCTTCGGAACGCTTCGTTTTTTATGTTAATTCCTGGATGTTTTCCTGATTAAAGGTGGTACAGGGTTAATATGAAATTTCATCTCTCTTCTTGCCCTTAATGGTGTTCATTAATATTCAGATTTTTTTCCTTGGAACTCATCCCTGATTTAATCAGAATAATTTAGGATTTTAATAGGTCAAGATCAGAGTCAAGATCAAAGTAAGAACTTACCAAATCCTAATTAAAATGTGTGTTCAAGGGAGCGGCCTTAATGGTCTTAATGGTACCGAAATGGCACAGCGATAACAATTAGAAGCACAACATTAGTTCGTTAAGGCAAAACAATCAGCCCAGTTTTACCGAGCACTTCAGCATAACATAAAAAAAGCAGCAGATGCCTTGAGCCTTGACAGGGAGTTTGTCAAAATGTCAAAGGTGCAGCCCGCTTGAAGCAGGAGGAACCTGTACCTAAGGAAGGTGGATTAATCAAAATCCTTGCTGGATAAGTTTGCGGTGCAAAGGGCCACAGAAACAGTCCGACAACACAAACAGGCAGGAGCGGGTACATCACGGGAGCCCAGAACGAGAGTCCTGCACTCGAAATGGCGAGGCACCACCAGTCCCCCTCATCCTGCCCCCTGATATAACAAGCCGCAGTGTACCCCCCCCAAGCTGCACCCCACCCTGCCTGGGCTCCATTGTAGTGCTTCCTCCGATTTCTATGGCTTAGCGGAGAAACTCTCTTGCAGTCCATCACCGTGCCGATCTGTAGGAAGGGTATAACTGAGGTAACGCCCGGCCGACATGGAGAGCGAATCCCGAGGATGGGCCACGACACATCTGCCGTCAACGCGACGGATTCGGATTTAAATCGCGTGACATTTCAAGAGGGCGGGCAGCGCTGGGGCCCGAGACGGCACCTGCAGTAACGGACACACTCTGCCAAGCGGCCGTCCGTAAAACAGCTGCTTTTTTAATAAGCTAACAGACCGTGACACACGACCTCGCGACCCCAGTTTCCCTGGAGCTTTCCGACACGCAGAGAGGCAGGGTGTAAGAGGGGAGGTACCGCCTGCAGCCATGGACACGGAGAAGGGCAGGTAAACCAGGAAACAGGCAGCCAGCAAGCCGCTGGTGTTACAGGGCACATAATAACAGCCCCTGCATGGGGCAGCGGTCAGCCCCCTGCATGGGGCCGCAAATCGGGAGTCAAGGGTGCAGCCGGAGATCAGGTCACAGAGAGCGGTGGTAAGGACAGCCGTCAGTTAAGGTGCAGAAAAGAAACTGCAATCCACTTGTTTGTTGACAATCTGTCAGGAGCCGCTGGCCCGAACTCCCATGTAAGGGGTTTCTAATTATACGAGGGCACCTGGACCGCTGGCGCCGGTACCGCCATGGGATTGACGCTAATGGGACAGCCGCGGCATCCATAAATGATTCCTCCAGGTCCGACCCGCTGGGCGGCACCGGCCGCTGCGAGCAGCAGGACACCCTTCTGTTGCCAGAAAAAATTAGGAGTGGAAAACAGCCCGATGTACATTTTAATCGCAGTCACAGAAAGTTCCGCAAGGCTGCACCTGACTGGAAAAGTAGTCCATTGTTAACGAGGACCTCAGGTAGTTCTTAATAAAACTGAGAGGCTGGATATGCAAATGAAAATAAGGCGAGCTTCCCTGTAACAAGAGTACTGAGAACACACATATTCCTCTGACTTGCAATTAGTCTGCTGGATCTGGCTCTCAACTGACTCCTTGTACCTAGGGATCATCAGAATAGCATCTGTAATCTTTGAGGATCTGCCATTTGGGGGACACCGTCGTAACAGTCATGTTTACGGGGGACTTAACGATCCCTAACCTCGCGCACGCAAACAGATGGACACCAAGTGTGTCTACATCCCCGTGGCCTCAGCACAGATTTGCACACGAATAAAACACAAGCCCCACAAAAGCAACTAAACCTGCCCACACCCTCAACAAACACCCACAGAACGCTCCACCACCCTCCCCCAGCCTTTACCCAACAGCACCATAGGGACCTCCAGGGGAATTACACAGTAAAAAAAACACAGGTTTACCTCACCCTATCAGCAAAAGAATGGAAAAATATACCAAAACAAAATGCTCCCCTGGTAGCTTCTTCAGGAATCTTCGCTAAAAAACACAACAATTATATTCAATTACTCTTGCAGTTCTTGCCAGAGTGGCACTATTCTCTTCATCCAGTACGTCGTATCCCAGAATCCTCCTCTTCTATTTTTTTTTCCTCCATGTACATATTTAGCCAGGTTTCCTTGGAGCACTGTTACTTTAATTAGGAAGGATCACCTGCTCATCGCTGCCGGAAACCCCCACGTTCAGGGGTGGGGGGTGGGGGGGTTCCGGGAGTCACTTTGAAGCGTTCGACGACGCTACGTGACACACTACGGGAGGCTTGCGGACATCTGCTCGGGCACTCGGGACCTCCAGAGATGTGTCTTTGAGACTTTTTTTTATGGGATGAAGTTGAGAAGAGACCCGGGGGCAGAAACTTTGTGACCGGTGCAGACCTCCCGCCCCCCCGAGTGCCTGCTTAATTGTTCTCTGTGCAAGAAGGTCGAAATGCAGACTCGAGCCCCACGATCCATCAATCTAGGTATCGGTCCTCGCTGTTCGGCTCTGACACCAGCGCCCTCGTCCTCAGGCCCTCACTGTGGGGGTGTGGGCACTCCCCCCCCCTCCCCGTCCCCTCTCCCTCACACTCATAATCAATGACAAAGGAGTCACCTCCGTCCTACCTTATGCAGCCCACCAGGACAGATCCAGTCAATCATCTTCACCATGGGCAGTTGCCACTGGAAACGCTTGACGGCGCGACCCCCCCATGCCCCCCCAGCACTGTCTACCTGCACATGTTCTCTCACACAATTAAACTCCCCTTTAAAATGTAACTATGCCCTACATGACACAAGAGTTCGGGCTTAACATGAAGAAGATATCACACTGTATATGTACTGTGTACATAAAGCTGCCGATGGCATTTTACATGTCACTCTAGAATACAAAAGTTTGTTGGTGTATATTTTTTTAATCCAGCAGGCTGAAGAGGAGCTGTATGCATGAGATTAATTCCCAGCCGCTGATCTGCCTCCCAAACAGACTGAGCATTTCCGCCATCAGCTCCCTGATCCGGCTTATAAGACATCTGAGGACATCTTCGACCTCCTGAACATATCGCTGAGGAACATGAGCGGTCGCCTGGCGGGGATTCGCCGAGCAGGTCCGGCACGTTTCGGTGGGGCGGCCATGCCGCCACAACGAGGTATGCGATGAAAGCTGACACGTTTAACGTATGGAAATGCGTTGCGGTGTCCCGCTGCGCTTTATTCAGCGCGTAGGATAACCCAAATCCGAAGGCCTACCCGACAGAGGCCCTCGATGCCGCCGCACGGATATTTATATCCACTCGGCGATATTTCCACCTGTTTTGCGCATAAACATTAGATACGAACACGGCATATCTGAGCAGGATCTGAAGGGCATCGTAGATGCCTTGATGTTATAACCGCCCCCCACCTCTGCAAACAGCCTGTGGGAGCCTTCCCCTCCCCCACACCTCCAATACGAGGCCTGAGGTGCATTGTGGGAAAACCCACGGCTCACGGTCACCATGCCCAGTACCGGGACTCTTAGGTCAGTTCTGATATTGAGAAGCTGGTAGATGCCCCAGGGACAGTGGACCTGTCTGTTGGACCCTTGCAAACCCAAAATGAGACCAGGCAGGAAAGATTTAACAAGCATGCGAGTCGCTAAAGCGAGAAAGAGCGCCATCTTCTACGCCTGCAGGCGTGTTCTCTAACTGTCCGCTAGATTGGCCCCAACGAGGATGACCCCGTCCCCTGATTCAGCCAACTGGGAGAAGGAGCATGGGCGTCATCCCTGCAAGCAGGGGTCACCTTGTATGGCGGGGAAGCTCCACAGAGACCCCACTGGCACCACCCAGCTCTGGGTCACAAAGCCGCCCGCGGCATTACCGGGATCTGTGCTGCGTGGGTCCCTCATCAGCGTTTCCGTTCTGTGGGTCTTTCCCCCATACTGTGGGGGGGGTGTCTCATCCCACCAAAGGGCATCTGGACAGGAGCCACACTGTAGCGGGCCAGCTCGGCGTTCCGTGACGCGTGCCGGCGTCCCCGCCCCCCCGGCTCCAACTGTCCAGCGGGATACCCCACTGGGACATTACGGTGAATGGCCATGGACGTTTGGGGGCGGCGCACGTGATCCCAAGGACATTTAACGGCACGTCAGGACGCCTGGCGGATAAATAAGCAGTCACCGTTGCCACAAAACCTCAAAAGTATCACAACCTTGGTGCGAGGGGGGGGGGGGCGGGGACTGGAAATGGGAGGGCCTTAAAATGCCCTCTGACAGGACGGGACAGGACAGCCTCAGCTGCGTCCATTGCCACATCCCATTCTGCGGGACCGTCCTGTAAAGCCGCGACTTCCTCAAAGTGATCATTTTGCCTCAGCAGCGGCAGCATTTCCGCCCGGGACGTTACGCCAAGGTGGCGGCACGGGGAGTAATTGAGCCGGCCTCTCCGCGCCGCGGCCCGGCATGCAGATGGGTCATGGTGCCAGCTCTGTCATGAGTAATGGTGACAATTTTGCAGCTTTCCAAACACCCAAAAGGCATCTCCTATGATAAATAACTACAATAAAAGTATTACAAATGAATGCTGCACCTTCTGGCTCCCATTATCCCGGCTGGCCTCGTCCCTCTCCCCTCTGCATCCGCCCGACCCCCCCTCTGAGGCCCTCGCCGCTCAGCACTGAGTGACCCGTGCTCAGGTCCACTGTCAGACGCGGCTACAGAAAAAGCGAAAGAGCTTCTCGTCACGGGAAACCTTCATCTTCACCAGTTTGTGAGCGATTACACATCCAGCGCATTTATAAGGCAGGACAGACAGCCTTGGGTACCCAGCTGACACAGAAAGCAACAGCCCGGTCTCAAGACAAAACCAGCATTAACTCCAGTTTAATCGGCAGCCTTTCTACCAAGCTACACATTTTGTCTGACTATCCAACAAATTATTCTGGAAAGTTGACAGCTTATACTTTGCCAAAGCTGGACTCAACTTCATCAAATCATAAAATTGATCCAGGTAAACGACGACACCGTTTAGATTACACTGATGCTCTTGGCTGACACCCAGTGCTGGGCGGCAGGGATTTTACCAGGTTAATTCAGGCTAAGGACTTTGCCAAAGGGTACAGGAGCACCACCCCGGTGGGACTGGAATCAGAACCGTTCAGGTTAGAAGTCCTTGTCTTCAGTGGAGATCCTAACTGCTGACCGGGAGGTGGGCCAAGCAAGAGGCGGCTGTAGCTGCACCTGAATAATGTCATTTCTGAGGCTGACACCCGGCCGTGTCCCAGGATGCCTCTCTCGGGGGTGGGGGGTCCCATCCATCACGCCCTCGTCACTGCAGCCCGTGAAGGGCCTGTTCACCTTTCCGCAACGCTGCCCCCAGCAGGTGGATCACCAACTGTTAGCTAAGCAGGTTAAAAAAAAAAAAAAAAAAAACAGGACAGCCCAGAACACAAGGTGGCCAATAGAAAATGCATGTCGAGGTCTGCAGCAACCAAGGGGGCGGGGCTCACTGAGTGGAGCATTCCCATTGGCCAGTGGCACACGTGAGGTCTGCCCATCAGTCACAGCCAACCACTCAGCTTAACCACGCAAGCCCCACTCACGTCCTCCTGGTGCACCGAAGCAGCAGAGGGGTGAACGCACCCCTAGGCCCTAATCTGGGTTCAGTCCCCCCCCCCTCCCACCCCCAATGTACCAGGGACAGGCTGTCCTCCCAGTCGCTGTTATTTACCACATGGCCAAAGGGCTGTAAACACCCTGGGCCGTTACTCTCCTCAGTGACCCTTTCTCACACACCAATGCCATATCGGCATCCTCCTTGTTTAAGCCCCTTTCAGAGTAAAATATCGTCTCCGTGATCACCAGACATCAAAAAAAGAAAACACCAGCACCTCTGAAGAATGCACTTAGTGGCAGATCTGTGTGGATTGCCTCTGCCCCACAGACTTTTTACATTGAAACTGGAACGAGATTTACGGCAGGAGACGGCGATGAAGCCAGGCGCTGCTAATTAACACCGCAGAATTAGCGTGCAGACCCAAAGCCAGCGGAGAGCTGGGAATGCGATACAAACAGCAGGAATACATGAATGGAAATAAGTGTTACACTCACCCAACCCAGCATGAAAAGATGTTAGGGGAAGACTTCCAAAGTGCTATTCAGAGCAAGAGGAGAAGTGTGCGACCCAGAAATAAAGAACAAACAAGCAGCACCCTACATTCCCCGCAGACACATCTCCCAGTCCCAACAGGCGACTCATTGATTATAAATGACAATTAATCACATTAAGTAGATGATTTGACAGCACCCGTCTTCCAGCAGAAGATGCTGGACGGTTCTAATGGAACTGCACAGGCGTCGGTGGCAAACAGCTGGTGTCCCCGGCCGGGGAAGCCTTGCAGAAAAGAGTGCCCAAACCTATTACCGTTACCACGATCCATAACCCGTGTTTGTGCCTTGCTGTGTAGCCTACTATTAATTATTATTTAATGTCATTATTCAGTTTTAAGTGTCCGCTGGCTATATTAAATGACACCAAAATAAATACTGAGCTCACATCCGTCTGGGCTAGCTAGCTAGCCTGTGGTGACTAGCAAGTGTTTGCGGTAAATGAAAATCAGAAAAGGTTGCGATGGCATTTCGGACACATTTCCAACAAGGGAAACTTCGTTGACCCTCAGAAACATGCAATCGAAGTGGCACACCTACGCAGCTGAACTCCGTATCATTAACACACTCGCCTTAAGAATGACATTATAACAACCGCATAGCCAACCGCGTAATGACTGATTTCAGGTTAATCGCTGAGCACTTTCCCTCCCAACATAAGCCACTGATCCAAAGCCTGGAAATTAATTCATTTACAGAGTATAAGTAGAGTAACAGCATTAATTGATGGTTGAAAAGAACACAGTAAAAGAAGGCGGTCTAATTATTCCTTGCAATAAATCTTTGCACCAGCTACCTGCCGAATTTAAAAAGGTATTAAGACTGAGGATTCCATTCATCTCCTTGCTAGTGACGCCGGTCGGGTGCACCATGTGGCATGCCAATCGCAAATCATGACCTGCTCACAGCTAATCATCATAACGAAACGACCTGTATCACCTCACCGAGCCACCAGCTCTCAAACAAAAGGCCCCATATGCTTCCTTCTCCCAGTGCTGCTGCACTGGCATCCATCTGCAATCTCCATAGTCGGCACAGTAGGGCTAAAAATCACCCGATGTTCCTCAATGAGTCGCTCCTGTGGGGCTCTTACAAAATGGCTTCTGCCTCCCCGACAGGCCTGTTTAACGTTTCAGCAGCACTTGGACGCTGCAGCCATCAGGGGCGCTTAATAGAGAGATGTTTTCTCCATGGAGGAAAGCACGTCTACCAGAATAAGAGTTAGTCTGCAGACCATCAGCAAGATTATTCCAGATTTGCAGTGCAAATACGGCAGTTTTAAATCGAAATACGCTACAGCTCGTGACCCCAAAGCCGAGGTCAGTACAGCATCGCCTAATTGAGTGTATTTAACATTTGAAGGAAGTGATCTCCACTACGAAGGCCTCACCTCTGTTAATCAGCCAACCAATACAGCAGCGACAGAAGCATAAACATGGCGGACATGCTTCCCCCCCCCCCCCACGCATGTACCGACAACGCGACCTTGGTGGTCCCCTGGGAAGCGTGCGGGGGGTCCAAGCGGGCGCTACATCATGACAGCACGGTGACTTACTAGGGAATCGAGCCGGGCGTCCTGTTCCCCGTGTCCTCTGTCACTCTGAAACACGCACGCGCACAAACACGAAAAAACACAGACAATACCTGAGGAGCGTCCCCACAGACCAAGAGGGATATGGACATGGCGCGCAGCGGGACGCCACGGACGATCCCAGAAGCAGCTGGAAGGGCCAGGTGGGGTGGGGGGGTTCCATACATGGGCCTCCCGCGGGCACTGGTCCAACCAGACCTGGGCTCGACCTTGCTCACAGGGGTGCACTTTTGAGCATTCTCTCACAGGAAAATCTGCCGGACAGTGGAAAGTCTGCAATTCCCGGACCACAGACTCGGTAGATATCAAAAGAAAAGAAAAAAACACAGGAACAGCTGCTGAAATACAAGAGGAAGGGGAGATTTAACAAGGTCAGAGTGAAAACAGGCATCCATTTTTAATACGCCCCTTAACTAAGAAGCACAGTAAGTAAAAGAACAGCGATCCTCTCCGCGCTGGCACACCGGTGACAGCCTCATCTCGTTATCTGATCACGTCATGCCCATTTTGCTAATTTGTCACCTAATAAACCTGCATTTTCTCTGTGTTCCCCATTTCTGACTGTAATCTAATGTCATTTTTGACTGCATCGCTGAACAGCAGCAACAAATTGCATAAAATGACTTATCACACGCTCACACTGTTACAAGAGACTCGCCATATTAAACTGAATCTTATTTATTAAATGTTTCAAATTGCTGCAGGTCTGTTAAGGACCTTTTCCTTAACGGGGGGGGGTGTGGGTCCATCCATCATGCAGCCCCCCCCGTCCACTGGTAGAAGAAGGAGCAGACAAGGACATACACTTTGTGGTGTATACTGGTCATCAAAGCCAGAATTACCCAGAAATACATGCGTTGCTTAATATTGTATAGGACCATGTGGCTAGTCTGTGAGACTCCACAAATTGATCTGGTTTACCAGAGATACCCCAAACAGAAGGTCGTGGATCACAGCCCTGGTACATGTCAGGTCCACAGAGGTGCACAGGGGGCCTCTGATCACACTGGATTATTTTCTCAAGGTGACAGGAAGGCTTTTCCCCATCAAGCACATGTACACTGCCCGTGAAATCGACACAGAGATGGCACAAGTCCACCCAATGACGGGGGCAATTTTTCACCTGAAGATCAGAGCTGGTCAGCTCGCTTTGATGGCACGAGGAAAACGAGGAGGACGACGGGATCACTAAAGGCCCAACCAGCAGATTTAATTCCCATCAGAGATTCGGAAGCATCCCACAAGGTTAGCGTGAAGTGCTATGCTCATACCCATCAGCGACACAGCACTACCTTCCAGAACACTAAAAGCCCCCCGGGAGGGAAACCTATTTTAAAGGCCATTTCATACAACAAAATGGCTGTTGACGTCCATATGAGATGCCTTTTCTGCATAATAAAAGTACAGGGGAGGTTGCGTGACGATTTGTGGTGATTTCTCAGCCACGACTGCTCAAGACACTCAAAGACCTCCTTTAAAACACGTGAGTCGCACTTCATTATCCCAAAAGTGGCACTGTAATTTGTGCTGAAATGGCACTCAGAAAGCAATAAAGGGATAACAAGAAGGGGAGAAAATGACTGCTAAGGAGAGTATGTCCACCAGGGCGGCGCTGTGATCACGCGTCACCACTCAACGAGTCTCTAACCCAGCTGCCCACAAACTAACCTGAACACCCAGACGAGATCCCAGGCCCTTCAGAAACAAGTCGTTAAGAGAGAGAACCCGTTGACGAGAACGCAGAAGGTCACCTCGGCCCAGAGGTATAAAGGAAAGACGGAGGAAAAATCGACGAGGAGTCAGCAGATGCGGACGCGAGTCACGGGTCAGACCGAAGAGAGGCAGGGAAGACACCGACACACGGGATCAGTCATGCAGTCACTCACATCGGCAAGCCAACTTGATACTCAGATAAAAGGCAGATCCAGATTCACCCGCCGACTGGATGTGGGTCTCCGTTAGCACTGAGCATCCAAGGCAAAAGCAAATAGAGGGTACAAATTCACGGTCCTGAACTGCTGGGGCGATGAGCAGCTATTGAGTCATATCGGATTGATCTCCAAACCAATCCCTGGGAGTCCTTGTGGACGTTCCACAGACCCCTGTTCCTGTTCTCCTGCAGCCCACCTGCTAATGTTTCACCCCAACATAGGGGACGAGTCTGAGAGCTCCCCAGGACACGGGAGGAGTACGAGAGCTCCCCGGGACACGGGAGGAGTACGAGAGCTCCCCGGGACACGGGAGGAGTACGAGAGCTCCCCGGGACACGGGAGGAGTACGAGAGCTCCCTGGGACATGGGAAGAGTTTCATCATGACAAGTGGCCAGCTAGAGGCACCACAGGTACATAAGTCAGCTCTGTGACCTGTGTCAGTGTGGTCACATGCTCTCCATTAACATATGGATGAGTTTATGAGGGCATAAATCCCAACAAGGTCAGAAAACTGTTGAAAATCTGAAACTGTTTCTAAATCTTGGCGATTTAGATTAAGGATTGTTAAATATGCTAAAATGAGTCAGTGAAACGCCCCCAGTGTGTGTGCATGTGTGTGTTTTCAGGGGGAACAATCTAGAACAAAAATAACACAATCCCATTACCTTGTCTCATATGGGATTATGCAGGAAATGGAGGGTGTTGTGTTTGAGTCCAACGTGTGCGTAATGTTTATTAAATCTGCCCATCGTGCAGTTTCCTAAAGGGGCATGCTCTGCTGACCAAACACCTCCAGAAGAAAGGGAAAGGTCCTTATTCCTCCACAGGATTTACTCTCAAGCCCGCAGTAGGAGAGACACACACTCGAGATGGTAGGGTCATTTTTGACAGTAGGCCAGATCCTTTATAGAAGTTTATAAAACTTGTGACTAGATGACTAGCAATAATATTCCACATAAATCTTGTTTATGCATGAAATGTCAACTTGAGCAAAGAGCAAAATTAACACTGAAGGTAACTTATGAACACAGCTTGTTGTGAAATATTAATTACATACATACACATACACACACACAGTTACTATTTGGAGGACAGCACAGAATAATTTAGCAGCTATAGCGAGTCCTGTGAAAATGCTTTATTACGCTTTTATGACATACGAGCCCCACAAGTCACAGCTGCTCTTGTTGAAGGCAGGATCTCATCTTAAACGCCTGTTTATTAAAACACAAAACATTGCCACAAGCTATGAATACCTCTTCCTCTCTTATGTTCACACAGCTATTCCAAAATAAAATATTTATTAACAAAAACAGTGCGTTTTCAGAAATGGGCTCATGCAAGAGCACGTGACTGGTGCTGATGCAAGAAACTGGGCTATGACAGCCGAGGTGGGCGGGGACACTGGCTTGCCAATCACTGCCTGGCTTAACCAATGAGACGCCAGTTAAGCAAATGAGTGACTGAAGCCCATCAGTGATTGGCTGGATGGGCTGGTAGTTCTCGATCCCGCCTCAGGCAGAGTCAACATGGCAGAGTAGCGCACGCTGGTCCTCTCCTTCTCCGGCGTGTTTGTTTTTGTTTCTGTTGGAGCTCAGAGGCGTGTTTCACTGCTGGGGAGAGGGGGACATCTGGCAAGTGTCACTGTCCATGAAAGCCCCACAGGAAGATGGGGGGGGGGGGGGGGAATGTAATTAAAAAAAATAATAATGCAAAGTGGTGCTGGTCTTGGGGCCCAGATGGCGATGTCCTCGAAGGTAAACATTTACCCCTCTTGTTGTCCTCAGAAGCTGTTGTTTATGCACTTACAGTGGGGGGGGGGGTGGGGGGGGGGTTACAATAATGACACTGCAAGCAGACACACAGTCTGACCCCCCCCAGGCCGCTGGTTCTGCTTTAACCGCGCGGTGCCATGATGGGTCTCCTGAACCAGGCCCAGCCGCCCCCTTCCAGCTTCTGATTCTGGACAAACTGCACGTTTCCTGAAGCAGGTGTACATGTCCCCCCCCCCCCCTTATCAGCGCAGATGGACCTCTCCGGTGGCTGGTTCCCCTGACCCAAACCTCACCGCACGTCCAGGCCAGTTATCTCCGATAAAACCCAAAGCACACTGCCACAGCACTGCGTCCTAATCCCCCCCCCCACCCCCCAGTGGGAGGACAGGATTAGCTCTACCCCGCTTCCAGCAGTGGGCCGTGTAAACTCCGCATGTACACTCCCAGCCCCGGCGTGCGATCGATCGATATGCCCATCCCCGAGCGGGTGGGGGTTTAGTGGGAGAGGGGGGGGCGGCGAGGGCTTGTGTCACTTCCAAGGACGGTCCTTTGTCACTAACCGAACCCGGCCACAGGCACGCTCACAGTCCCGTGCGGGAACAGGACTCAGAGGCAGCCGACATGAGCCTGTGAGGGCGTGACCCCCCCCCCACAAGGGGTGGAGGCTGTAAATGTGCATAACTGGGGAAAAATCGTCCTCTGAAAACAGCACTAACAGGCCGCGCCCCCCCCCATGCTGACTCAGACGCCAGCCCACCTCACATCTCTCTGGTTCCCTGTGACCCTGGCTGGCTAAGCAGAACCCTGGGGGTGGGGGGGGTGTATCGGGGCCCCAGAAGGCTCCTCCTTAATTACCCGCCCTGACAGCATGCAGGATCGCCGTGACCGTCTCCTACGCCTCCCAGATTCACCATGACCTCGCTGCCTGCCAGAGCCCCAGTCCGTGATGAATTATGGGGTCTCTGCTACCCCCACCCCCCCCAACACAGTCTCCCCGCAAACAGCTATTTTGGAGCGTCTGCGGGCCCCCAAGCACGAGAAGACATGCCCGCTGTGTTTCTGGACACGGTACCCGTGGTGGAGCCACACAGCAGATAAATCCCATCTCCATAAATTTTATGGCCTGACTAATGTTCTTAGGGGGGGGGGGGTGCGCTTCTCGTGTTTTCACACAGCCCCCACGCCGCCGTCTTCCCCATCATCAAAAGCCATCGCCTCAGATCCTTCCCACACCCGTTTTTCCCCCCACTCTTGCGAGACCGATATCCGTGTGAGGAAAGGCGTACCTTTTAAGAGGGGACGTGTCATCCAGCGTGCGATTTTGGGCTTGACCTTTGCCATTTTTAACTTGGGTTCCTAGGCTCGGGGTGCAATGCCCCAGACGCCAGCTACACACTCGGGATCCGATACTGGAGATTAGCCTAGCTGAGATTCGGAATTCATTTCAGCCGCGATCCCGACCGCAGGAGACGGCAGGGTGGGAAAGGGCAGTGACGCCGGTGAGACGGAGGCACAGTTGACGCGCCACAAGGGGCATAATCAGGAGGATGGCTTTATGAGACGAGGCGTGCCTCAACCGCGAGGTCAGCGAAACGGGTGCGCGGACGTTAGGAGATGCTAACGAAGACGGACAATAAAAGAAAAAAATCAGAGCACTCTGGCCCTGGTCAAAGGGGGTTCACCTTGAGACATGGGATCGGCAAGCTAGGGGCTTCTGGTTAATTTAACCGCAAAGCGCCGTGGTAAAGCCAGAGCATTCTGGACAGGAAACAAGCCAGAGACAACAGTATGGATCCACTGTGGACAGCGAACCGCGCCAGGGGCTTTTGGCCGTGCAGGCTTCCAGGAGCCCGTGGGGGTGAGGCGAATCTCCCCCCTCGGCTGATCGCAGAGGCGGCCGCAACAGCGGCACCAGCCTCAACCAGAACGAACCGGCATCGAATCAAGCAATTGAAACCGCCATGCTACGGTAACGCCCAAGGTGTGCCGCGCATTTCTAAGCGAAAGAGAATCAAAGCCAATTCATTCATTGACATTAAGAAACCACACCTGCAACAGCGTGATTATGAGCTGCAGTGTGCTTTAGAACAGGAGAGGTCAGCTCCCGACCTGCTGCCGTGTTACACTGCACACGTTAAGCTCCCCACCCGCCAGCTCAGGCCATGACAAACTGTAGCATACACACTGTCGAGAGCTTCTCCAGCACAGCCATCTGGGACACGTGTCAGACTCTGCACCTCCCCTGCAGACCCCAAGCCGGGCTTATTTTTACTTTCCGAAAAACAAACTTCTAAAGCAGACACCTCTACCCGGGGTCAGGGGACCTTGCCGAAGGTGACAGCATGGCGATGTTTTCGTCCCGCCCCGGCACTGCATGGCCAGAAGTTTCTAGAAAGTCACAGGACTCATGCCGTCAGCAGAGGACAAAACCCAAGAAGGGAGATGTTCAGGGAGACGTTTATGCTCATAACTCCATTTTCCTGTAGCCCAGGTGAACCTTTGGTTCCCACCAATGGTAAATTCAAACTTCTCAGCTCAACTGTACAGACTGGTGATTCTCTGAAGTTACCTCCACTAACTTGTCGTATCCAGATACTCAGGGTTCGGCGACAGATTCCAACACGCCACGATTTCACCGGCTCCCCTTCTGACGGTACCGAAGATGGACCGTACTCTCCCTGCCCCTGCTTGGGGTGGGCGGGCTGAAAATTAGCTCGCTCTACCAACCGCATGGGTGCATCTGCTCTCCCCAGGGGGGTCAGGAGGAATTTCATCGAAGGCAATTTCCCCCCACCCTACCCTGCGCTCAACAGCCCGAAAGGGAGCGAGGATCCGGCCCGTGTATGTAATATGGGAGATAAATTACCCAATTAACTTGTTCTGGTGATGAATGGGGGGGCGGCGTGGGGTTCAGCGTGCTCCAATTTGCATAAATCGAGAATGTTTGTCGAAGCTCTGCAGCTGAGATTCACCTGCGGTGGGGGGTGGGGGGCTTCCAGATTTATCAAGGAAGGATCCGAGCTGAGGGGGGAACGAAAAGGGCTGGAGGATGCCACATGACTGGGGGGGTGGGGGTAAGAATGAATTAATGAATGAATGGATGAATGAATGAATGAATTAAATGAAATGAATGAATGACAAGGAACTCCTAGACAGTCTGCCAGAGCGGCCACAAGTGATGAGGACGCTCCGGAAATTCAGAGCCATCCTGCCTTTTCACAGGTTCTCCGCGACTCTGAAGGGTCGTTAAAAACAGTCCCACACAGACACACACACACACACACACACACACACACACACACACACACACACACACACACACAGCGGCACGAAATCAAATAAGCTGGCTCTTTAATCCTTATAAACATCATCACTAATGTAAACCCATCAGCGCCTCGACGTCGGACTCAGACCCTCCCAGCTTTCGCCGTCGTGGACAGGGGGCGGCGGGAGGCGACGCAGTCGCGCCCTTAGAGGGAAAAATTAATTAACGGGTGTAATTCCCCCCCCCCCCACTGTGCCCCCCCTCTGCTCAATTCAGAGGGGGAAATAAAGACACCAGGAACGCAAGTGAGACAGCCTCACTCTACAGAGGTGGAAAAGGCCCCTGGGAGGGATCACTCAGAGAAGGGGGAGCGACGCGGAATCGCGACGCCCCCCCCCCCCCCCCATGCAGTTTCACATGATGCGCTGCAGCCACCATTAAACCAATGCCTGACCCCCTTGGCCTTCGCCTCCCCTACCTCAGGAGAGGATGGTGGGTGTTTAATGCCCCCCTCCATCAACAAACTTAGCTACGGGGGGGGTACAAGCAGCATCTTCGAACAGAGGGGATAACGGCGCGGCGCCCCGGCCCAGACCGCGCTCCGAATCAAAAGCCATCGACTTCACGGCAGATGAGCGTCCCGGAGGATGCTTGTTGACAAGAACACTCGTCCTTGGAGAACACTCCAAACGCTCCCAGCGCACGTCACGGGAGTCTGCGGCGGTTGCCATGGAAACGCCGCTGGGAGGGTAGCCGACCATCTATCCCATAGTGTCCACCACCCCCCCATCCCACTTCGTTTTCTTTGTGCGTTCATTGTAGTTTGCCGAGCCTACGAACACCCGACAGAAGAGCACAGTGCGGCTCCTGACACGGAAGCTGCCGGATTGCTCGAGGCAGGAAGAGGGGACGTTTCTTGCAGGCTGCCACCGGCCCCACACAAGCACATCCGACATGTCGTTAGTCCGTTATCCACCACGAGAGACCGTTATCAGAGTTGTTTTGGACCACTTCTCATTTCCACTCTGACCATAATAACCATTAAATGGCATTAGCTTCACATCTATCTGGAGCTAAATAAATAAATAAATAAATAAACAAACAAACAAACAAACAAACAAACAAACAGACAGACAGACAGACAGACCCAACATCATACCGGATCAAGCCTGAGATTCTCCACAGTGACCGCGAGATTCCAGCAGAACACTGCTCCACACCACCCTCTGCTGGTGGCTAGCTGACACGGCGCTCCGCTCCCCACGCCTGGGTGGCGTTAATTAGGCCGCCCTGTGCGGCCAAGCGTAACGATTCAGGGGTGGGGGTTGGGGGTTAGGGGGTCTGGGCACGGCCCAGCAATGCTAAATCCGCCACATCTGCCAGTCCCTGTGCGGCTGTCCGCTCGCATCCCGATTAGCGTAAAAACACGCCCCCCCTTCCACCAGGTTGCCACCCGGCGCCCGGGAGCCAAGCCCGAGAGTGAGACTCGTCCAAAATGGCACGCCTGGATTCCAGCTGTCACCTGCTTGAAATAATCAAAATAATTCATATGCCGAGAAATGTTTACACACAGAGAGACACACACAGGTGCCGAAGCGGCGGATAGCACAGGAGCAGAATAAACAGAGCGCATCCTATCGACGGAGAATCAGCCCACAGACCCGAACCCATCAGCACAGACGCTGCTCTGGGCTCCCTGCTGCTCTGCCTCCAATAAAATCTCGCCTGTGGGAAATGAGGTGGAGCCCGCGGTAAACGCTAAAAACAGCCGGGATCCACGTTTTCGCTCCGGCTCTCGCCAATAAGGCCGGGCCCTCCCTTTACACGGCGCCACTAGGGGGCGCTGGCCTCCGGGCCAGTGCGCTCACGGTATGATTAAACCGTCATTATCGGTTGTAAAATGTAACCGTTCTGTTAAATGGCGATTCAGACAGAGACCTTGCTTTAATTTCTCTGGGGTGGCAAAAAAAAAAAGTTTTGCAAACAAGCCTGAAAGGTCAATTTAAAGTAGCTTTGTGGCTGACATGTAGCGATAAGGATGAGATTATGAATAATGAGGGGGAAAATTAACTAAGGGAGTCCGGCCAAGACACGTGAATTAAAACTCGATCCAAAAAATTTTATGAATAAAGGAATCAATTATTACCCGTTAACAATCAGACGATTAAAGAAGAAGAGTTATTCATATTCACATGCTTTAAAACTGTGGAGGAAAAGCCAATAATAAGCTCTCGGTTTCATCGTACCGCAACACAGACGGCAGTAAAGGTTAACGCATGATACAGAGTATAGCTCTGGTGATAATTTAACCTGCAGGATAATGTGGGTCTAAAAAGGTACACAGTTTATATGGCAGCCGACCTTCCGGGGCTCAGGGGATCGTTAGCGCATATTTTTAGACGGTCTCCATCTCATGTCCTGCTGGATGCCGTGTCTGCCGGCGGAAAATGCAGGGAAATAGAAGCTTTTAACAGAACAGGTTACAAAAAAAGTGTAGGCCTACATCTGCATAACATAAAACGAGTTTCAGCCCCCGGTTTCATAGCAGGACGAGGAAAAGCTGCGCGTTTCAAAACACTGGCGTGCGAAGCACTTATAGAGGTATAATGCAATAAATGACTTGACCTTTTCTGTGCGAGTGGCATTAAAATTTACCAGGGCGCCTTCGGAATAATGATGAAAGAGGCCGGCCAAAAGCGGCAAACGCATTTTAACGCGCCGTCGCGGCATATTCCCAATGTATGGGAAGCTCTTACTCGATGACGAAAAAAATACCCTTAACACTGCAGTTAATTCACGATCGCCACGAAAAAAAGGCAGCGTATAAACCAATGTAAACAGCATTCCCGTCGCGGGCATTACCATGCACGGGAATATAACAATCTGAAAATTTACATTTTAATAGTATGCTCAAAAATATTTGCCCTTAAACAATCTCGGGACGGGCTGAGGCGCTTACTAATGAAATGCAAATGGCCGCAAAACCAATCGTCTCGCCTCCGACGCGACGCAGTACAAGATTAGGGCTTTAATTTGGCGCAGAAAGCGCGTCCCCGCACACCGTGGGCAGGGCGCGCGCGCCGCGCTCGGCCCCGCTGTCCATCCAGCCGCCTGCGGCGCGGCCCCGGCACCATTAAACCCCGCTATTAACTCGCAGCGCCACAGACTCGGCTATTTCATTATGTCAGTTTTATGACAATTCATTATGCGCTTTGCATCTGGCCGGCCTGGTGTTTACCCCTAAAACGACACCCCGCAGGGTGTAAAGATACAGGTCCCGTGTCTAATAAATAGGCGCTGAAGAACGGATAACTGCAGAGGCGAGAGGTAATTAAAACCCCGGGGATGATCTTAAACTCCCTGACAGGATTAGGATTAAATGTTTTTCTTACCGGTAATGGAACCATATCTCGACATATTTTAGCCTGATTACTTTGGCTTTGAAGGTTAAAACAAAACATAAGGGTATTGCGGGGGATTTACTGGCGTGTTTGCCTCAAAAAATGCAGAGAGCAGGGGGTGGCCCTCTGGTAGCAATTATGAACCTGGATAAAGCATCACCTTACAGCAGAAAGGGATCTTCAAGGGCTTTGGTGCCATCTGCCTGTGAGGGACTCTCCTAGATCGGAGCGCAATTTAGACCCCCCAGAGTCCCCCGGTGCAGAGATATGCGCTGAAATCAAAGATCAACCCGTTATAAAATGTCACTGAATACGAATAAGAAAACACCTGTATGGGCGTCCCGCTTGGGGAGAACCGACATCCTTAAATTGGCTCGTTATATGAATAAACCCAGAGTAATGAAGCTAAAGGACAAGCCGTGCGGTGTATTTACACTGTAATCACATGTCGCCATTCAAGAGACGGTCCGATGCGACGGCATGGAGAAAAGGCAGGCATGCGCCCATACGCGTGTTTCCACCCGGCCTGGCTTATTAATCACGGCCAGCCGATTCCTCGCCGGGGGGTTGGGCTTGCTGCACACAAAACCGACTTTTAAAAGGCGCTGCTGTAGAAAGTACCTGACGCCGGCCCGGCGATCCTAATGAAACCCCCGGCTAGGGTGAATGATCGCATGCACGTCTAGCGCAACACGCGGTGGGTGTATCCGATAGGCTCTCTCAATGCACGGTGACCCCCCCCCCAACCCCCCTCGAACTGAAATAATTTCTTTTGTGTCCGTTCCCTTACGAGGTGATGACTTGAAGGTCATTTTCCCCCCATACGAGCGCGGTGGCGCTTCTCTTATCAAAATGTTGAAACGTCGTTGAGGCCCGGCGCAGGAATGACAAGTTATGTAATACTCCACCTCATTAAGTTGTCATTTCATTTAAATACTGGAATTGAAAACACACTGATGCATGATAAGCGCCCGCTACGGCGTATTTTAATCACATTTCCTTATATCTCTATGATTTTACAGTGTATTTCCATAACACAGATTGGAACTGCAGAGTAATGCTATTACAGTATCTACAAGCTGAATTTATAATTAGCAATATAAATTAATTAGGTACAGGAGGGCAAGGTTTGTTTCTGAACAAATCTAATTAAATAGACAATTACATTATGTTCCACACCTTCCAGTAACCTTGGGGGATCCTAAAGTTAAAGTTTAGTTTATATGGGTATTTGGGCAGTGCATTAATTTGGCATGATGCATTAAAAAAAGAATGCTTCTTACATCTGCCATTATGCACCAGATCTCATTAATTAAAGCCATGTGTCATTTACTGCACCACATCTGCAGATTACATCATCATTATAGATGGATCTTCCAAACCAAGCAATGGTGAGGAGTTCAGTCTGTTTGCCAAGTGTAATTACAAGTTAGTGGTTTTAATGAAAGTTGTTTTAGCATCCTAAATTAAAATAGGATAAGAAGATTTTCTAAGGCTGTAATTAAAATGGCCAACATCCCTGTATTGACATTTTCCTTAACCAAACTGAACAATCCATTCCGTCGAACTATCCATCCATCCATCCTCTAACCACTTATCCTAGTCCATGTCACAGGAATGTGGTCAAATTATCTGCACCAAAACGCCTCATGTCAATCAGCAGGCTTGAGCTCAGACACCAGGCCATGTGTCAGAGGATGAGTGACCCACTCCCCAAAGCCATCTTACAGTATAGACCAGGGGATCTTCAACTCGTCCCGGAGAGCTACTGTCCAGTAGGTTTTCCATCATCCGGGGCTTCTGATCAGCGATCATCTCAGGTAAATCCCAGAAACAGGTGTGGCTCATTAGAAGCCAAGTAGAATAGAAAACCTACTGGATAGTAGCTCTCTGGGACCAGAGCTGGAGACCCCTGGTATAGACCTTGATAGCATAGCGACCCAGTAACATTGCCTCTATTGTACAGCCAACCCAAAGCAGGTGTCATCTCAGTACAAGGTTTTCAAAGGCACGCTGGGCAAACAGATCCCTCACCTTAGCTCAGGGTCCGCACAGAACCCCTTCAGACATCACCTGGTTTCACATTTTCCCCATAATTCTAGGTGACATGACTGCACAATTCAATACAACAGCAAACATGGGGTGTTTCTCAATACCAGGAACGCCAAGGTCGTACTTGTGGTCTTCGCAAGATCGCTCTTGCTAACTTGCCTCCCAAGAATGAGCTGGGCCCGCAATGAATCATGGGATCCTTGATATTTAGGGGCAGGGCATGAGCAACATCTGGGGATTTTAACTGTCCTCCATACTTCTGTTCTTCAGTATTGGAACTGGTATTTGGCAATGGAAGATGACGTAAAATGGGAGATGAGAACCTGCGTTCTCAAGTAAGGTCAAGTAATCACTATGGCAGCCAAAGAGTAGACATTCTGCAGGGTGCTCACGGCCAAAGGACTATGAGGATGACTTGCATGTCGCAAGCCTCTAGGCCAAGCTCACCCTGCACCTCTCGAGCTTCCACCAGAAGGTCTCTCGCTCTTAACAGTAAATGCTCAGGCCAGAATGCTGTGCTTTGAGAATCCCCTTGCCTATAATTGGTCCTTTTAATTGTAATTAATTATTCATGATGCAACTGTATAATTCAGTGTAGAAGCGCCCATCACGATTTGGTAATGCACAAATCTGCACGATTTCCCCAGCAGTAGGCGTGGAAACTAAATGACAGCCCCAGGTCCCCCATCAAACACATGTGGGGAAGCACACAGCCTCTTTCCTAAACCTGCATATGTGAGAGGGGTATAAAACGAACAAACAAGCTACAAATAAAATATTCAAATATTAGTTTGGTTGGCAGCGCATACTGGGTTGGTTCCCTGCCTTGTGCCTGTAGCTTCCAGGATCGGTTCCGGACACCTGCGGCCCTGAATAGGACAAGAAAATGGATGGATGGATTCATTTGTTCACTAGCGAGTCATGAATAAACGAGAAATCCACTGTTGAGTAGATTCTCCCACCAATAACAGCTGTAAATTTAAATAAAAAGAGATTAATGGATGGTCACCACATGGTAACTGACTTATCAAAAGACCACGTGAGAAGTCTGCATGCCACCGGCGTGTGACATGGACGTGTGATGCCATCGCGGCCAGTGGTGACTGACGCCGAGTCCAGCACAGCATTGTGAATCATCCCAGTCTCACGCTGGTGGATTAACCTGATAGATTAAACTCCGCCCCCCCCCCCCCCCCCCCCCCCCCCCCCCCCCCCCCCCCCCCCCACCCCCGCCCTCCCAGGCCCAGTGCGATGTGTGTTTATGTTTA